>PNEQ01120592.1:0-46218 GCA_003012365.1 Medauroidea extradentata
CCCCCCTCCTTCCCTCAGCGAACCTTAGTTATCGTTCTTTCGTAATAAAAATGACAGTGCACTGTATTGGTGGGGGGACAGTCATCTTACCCATTGCTGTTATCTCTGCTGAGTAGAAAACTTACAATCTGCTAGTCTATCACACTTGACCAACCATCTCCTTATTTCTTCCCTCATTTCCAGACAGTAACCAAAACATTATAAAAAGTCACTGGTCGTCAATAGTCGTTCGGAATAATAAAACAGATATGTTTCCAAACCAGAACCCATAAAATAAATCCATATAATTTGTCAACAAAAACTGATAAACAGCAGAGAAAGGTTATACGCATGTGCGTATCATGGGAAGGGAAGGATACAAGATATGAGATTGCTCAGGCGAGAGACGACACTGGTAAGCAACTGATAAGTGAAAGAGCCTGGATGTGCCACAACAAGGGTGTGAAGGGAGGCGTGGAGAAAGAAACTGCGGCGGGCAAGGCCACATTTTCTGTCTTGTTCTCTCTGCCACGGCAAGCAGACTGAAGTCCATGGAGCGTGGCAGTATTGTCTAGCCGAGCCTGTAGATCCATAAAAAGGACGACACTGGAAACGCATGGAAAGGGAGGGAGGGTATTACTGCTTGACGTAAAGCGTTCTCCATGAGGAACAGAATGTGATGTGCACAAACGTGTTTTTAGCCAATTTTCTTCCAATTTTCCACTTTTTAATACAAATTTTTACTGTTCTTTTAAGTTTGGTCGCTAGGCAGGTGGTCGTTGTAAAGATGTGTTTTTCTGTTGTTATTATTATTGTTATGGTTGTATATAGAAAACATTTGTTCATATTACATTTCAAAACCAAGTACTATTAAAATGTTATGATTTTTTTATTCATTATTTAAACAAAAATGATGATGTACATTAAATTTGATCTAATGAGCAAAACATTTTTTTAATGCAAGCGCGTGTGACTCATTCAGCAATATTAGAACAAGAATAAATATGTAGTCGCACGTTATAGTCATTGCAAACTCAGAAGTGAGAATGAAATGTACAATTTACATTGTCAAAAACCTGATAAAAATTGTATTGCAGAGGCATAACACAGATATATCAAAATATTGTTTTTGTTATGTTTGTTGCGGAAATTGAAATTTTTCCAGATTCTATCCCGTAGCCAGAGGGAAATTTTTTTTCCAGTCCTGAAATTGCCGTCCGAAAATTTTACGTGTTTCTGCATATCCCCAGTGCTACCACATGATCTACATTGTACTCCATGAACTAAAACACAAACGACTGCTGCAGCATATACTTTATTACGTAAAATAAATCTTTCTGATAACACTTTACAATAAACAATGCTAAAATGTTATTTTGTGCAAAGCAAAAGCAGCTATCGTACAGCATGCAATTCATTTGGAATGAGGAAAAATTTATTAATGGTAAATAAGTTTAAGCTTTTTTAAGTAATCTTACTTACTAATGACAATTTACATGCCTTAAGGATCTGCATTAGTTGCCATATTGAATTATTTTAGTTTTCGCCCATATTAAATTCTGAGAAGAAAAATGTGAAATTTGTTATTATAATAATAATTCTATTTACCTTGCGCTACAATAAAAGCATCGAAGTTGAACGTTTAACGTATATTTAAGCTGCAATCAGTCTAGCCTTTTCTTTATTATTATTATTATTATTCTTATTCTTAATTTGCTGGACTGATTGCGGCTTAAATATACTTTAAAAATTCAACCGAGGTGCTTTTGTTTTAGCGCAATGTGAATAGAATTGATATTATAATTACAAATTTGACATTTTTCTTCTCAGAATTTAATAATAGCGAAAAATGAAATAATTTAATATGGTGACTGATGCCAAGCCTTAACAGTGAAATCTCATCATAAAGTACATGTAAAAAACTTAAAATTTAACTCTTACTATTGAAAATATATTTTGTTGTTAATGTTATTTATTCCTTACTTTTGGTGATAATCTGTGTGTAGCATGTTGAATAATTGATCATTTTATATTTGGCTTTGCCTATGCATGACTCTTTGTGTTTCGTATGTACAGACATGATCTGTTATTTCTAACATAAATTTTGTTCAAACCATTCTTTATTCAAAAGTGTCACATATTTGTTTTAATTGACACTGTAGCTGAAAAATTTCATACTAGGCAAAAATTCCTAACATTACAGTGGTTGAGGTAAGTATTACTTTTGCATGTTTGAAACTTTATATAGGTGGGCCATTATCTTGCGTGCATGTACGGAGAGATTGAAAACTAAATACGTAACAATTTAAGGCCTACCTACTCTCTCATTGTTTGGTTGCAATAATGCCAAGCCAAATAGCACACTGCCATAATGTTCATTTCTCACTGCAAATTAAGGTTTTGAAAAAGTGTAGGAAGTATACCCTCAGAGAGAAGAAGGACTTGGTTTTTCCTTAAATATATATGGCAGATATAAAAATACATTACTCCTCTGGAATATTTCACTAGGTCTTATAATGTCAAGACCTATTCTTATAGTTGATGTGTTCGAGACAATGATTCTATAGAAGTTGCTGCATTTTCCCATAAGAGTAATGTTAACTTCAGTTGTTTTTTCTCAATTTGAAATACCAGTAAGGTATTCAAAGAACTATGTGTTTTACAAAAGTATTTTAGGTGTGAAAGGTTTCGAAGATAACAAATTATAACTTCTTAGTGAGTGTGTAAATAGGAAGGGTGTGGAGGGTTGGTTTTAAAGTAAGAGCTGCATCGTATGAGGTTAGAACATTGCGAACTTGTGTGCATCAGGATATATGTATGTATGGAGTGTACGTTGTGGTGGGGCTGCACTTCTGCGCCACCTCCTCCCTCTATTAGTAGTGGTCGTAGTTAAAGGGTCGTCTGCAGCTACTGCGTGTTGTTGTTGTTGATTCAGAGACGTACTCTTCCATTGCTATTGCAAGTAGTTAGCAGGCAAAAAAAATGGCAAAAACAAACGAGCTGATGTAGAGGCGGTGCCTATTATATTGATGCCCGGATAGCAGTGAGGTTAGTCCGAAACGGATAAAAAAATAATAAGAAAAATCATATCATCAGCATTTTTTTTTTTCTCTTTTTTATTTAACCTTTCTTTTGATGCTCTTTAACAGACAAAGGCAATTCACATTGTGAGTGCACGCCCAGAGTTAGTTGAGGTGACTTTTTCTTATCTACGTATTAGGCATTTCCACCTGCCCTCAGTGTGAGTAGTAGTACTTGGCCCGGCACTTTGTCTACCTTAATAACCTGCTATATGGTTATGAATATCTACTGGTTGTTTACTATTAAATGAAAAGGTAGCATGCCAAAAAAGAGAAAAAATAAAGCTAAGTTCGACTAACGAATGCGCCCTCTAAGCTTCACAGCCCCTCTACCCCGTCTAACACGTCCTCTTCCTGCCGCCATGATGCCCCAGTTAATCAAACCACTCAGCCGGTCATCTCCCGGCGACCGGTCACGAGCTCCGATGAATCACAACTGACGTTTACACACTAGAACAGAAATACTTAGCCGGCCATCACCCGACAACCATGCACGAGCTCCGATGTATGACAACTAACATTTCTGGGCGGACACCCGGACTTACTCGGCCGAGCGGCGGAGGGATACATCAGGATCCAACTTGTCTAAAAAGCAGGTTAATTGATGTTTATTAAGGCAGCAAACTATGTAACATAATCACTGATAAATTTGCAAAGCGTTTTTATTCCATAATACCAGCAAGAAATGGGGATGTGCTGCGTCATCAATCTGTAGCGGATCACCACCTTCACGGAGTTTTGCGCCCGACACTACCACCCACGTCGATCGAGAAACACCCGGCAGAGCTCATCGCATTCCAGCACGTCCCAATACGTGCTTCCAAGCGAGTGAACTCTGACCTGCCTGCCAGATAAATCCATCCTAACACAGGCTAGCTCAGAGCTTATTTGAAATTTTAAAAGCCAGCACTTCTCTGTACGTGCTTCCAAGCAAGAGAACTTTGACCAGCCTGCCAAATAAATCCCATTCCGGGAGAAGCAAGCTAAGAGGCTACTTAAAATTTAAAAAATCTAAACAAGGCAAAATATAAGAAAAGTTTACTTAGAAAAGTTGCTTGAAATTAAATTCGCTTTAAAATGAGTCCAAACACCACATGAATCAGATAAAATTGACACGTCAAATTAAATACTTTTCTCTTGCTTTAACAGTTAAATTTTAAATTTTGAATAGACTTTTAATGTTAATTTCTCTATTAGCATCCCCAATTAATATGTTGGATCCCGCCGTATACATCCTTATACCTGGTTAAGTTGGCCTACTTAACTTGTTATAAACAGAAAAAAAAATATTGAGTAAGACAAAAAAATAATTTTAAATTACTTTATGATAAGAGGCCAAGTGCTACGTGCCAGTGCACGTCACAACATATTATACACACAATGAATAATGGCATTTAACGAATCACCTCGTAGACCATAAAATTTAACATAATAAACCCAATAGCATACTTCTACTCTTTGACAGTAGTCATAAATAATGTCTAACTACAGCTTTGGTATTCTCCAGTTAAATTCATAGTACTGTACTCGTACTGTGCATATGCCATCTGCCGAACCCAATGAAATGAATAAAAATTTTTGGACTTAACTGTAGTGTGTGTGTGTTTTTTTTTGGGGGGCAAGGGGGGGCTGGAAAACTTGTTGTAAAATGTGGAAAACACTAAAAAGAGGGATATTTCTAATGTACAAGTAGAAAATGGGACCACAAAAGTTGGTGTAAAATGTGGGAAAGTTTAAAATAAGGGAGAGGTGTATAAAAGTGGCTCTGCTATGCCATGTATCTTTATTTATTTCAATTTATCTCTGATGTTACCCTGACTGAAAGAAACTACAGTAAGTGAAAATACCAGAAAAATAAAAAATTTGATTAATTTTGATCGTAGAAGAGCACACTTCGGTACATCATGCAATTAGATTAGAGCAAAGCTATCTGGTATTTTAAAGCCTTAAAACATGTGATCTAATTTTGACTACCTCGAATCAAAGCATTTATAAATTTATGCAATGGTAAGTTCTTTAAAGTAATGTTAATACATATTGAGAGTTAAATAGTGCAGAAATTTAAAAGTTTTTTATCAGACAAACAGTAATTATAGCTGAATTGTGTGTGGTATTAACGTGAATTAAATAAATGTGTGATAAAAAAATATTGCCTGTAGGGTAAGTGTGGGTCTAACAAGAACTCATAAGATGGTGAACTGGGCACAATTATGGGAGAACCCCTTTTTTTACCCCCTCCCCTTTTTCCCCTGTTTGTACATTTTCCCATATTTTACCCTTTTGTGCGTTTTACAAAAATTTTTCGAGGTCCCTTGAGAAGTGTAAAGAAGGGGTTCCACTTTATTTCCTTTATAACAAATTACTCTAAATATACTTTTGCTTGCAGTTTGGGAATTTGATGTAGGTGAGATTCTTGCAATTTTTAAGATACATGTCTGTATTGTATTTATCATTTGAAAATTTTAAAATTGTATAGATACTGTTTTAAAATTTTAATGTATTCAAATAATATGGATAAGAATTCAATTTAAAATGTGTAGTTATGTATTTTGTAACAGTTTTGTAATTGGCCTCCTTTAATTTCATAGTATCCACTGGGCCTTTGTAAATAAGAATATTTATCAAGTTAAAAGGTAAAATGCCTGGCAGCGTAACAAAATAATTGAGATGTTAAATAACAGTTCCTTTGCTGTTTGAGTATTTAGGCCCAGGCATGTGATGTATCTCTAAGTTCATCAATTATAAAATAACTCCAAAGCAATGGTTAAGTGGTTTAAAACTACATACTTTCAGTTTGTGCATAAAAATTCCCTAGAACAATTTTTCAGCCCATTTTACCTCATTTACAACAATCAGCAAAATTTAATTCAATTTAAATATACACTAGTCGGGATGATAAGAATTTTCAATCCTATAGAACTTTATCCCTGAGAAAAATATTCCATTTAGATAACTTAATAGGTATATCACTGTTATTTTAGTTTCAAATGTGATTTATGCTTGTTTCCATAAAAAAACAAAGCATAAAGAGTAGTCATTATGACTCATATTAAAATGTCTTTTGTGGAAGTTTTTTGCACAGTGCAAAAGTAAATTTGGGTATTTCTATACCACCTAATTAGAATTGTAGTTGATCGCAAACAAAATTCCATAATGATGAAAAATATCCTTTCATTTAAACAGAATAGTAACTTAAATTAGCAGTTTGAACATTAACATTGTTATTACTGGAGAGTTTGGTTGACAGTTACCTCTAGTTACATTAATACGTTGAAACAGCATTGTTGTATGGCTTTATAGTGAGACGTAAAATGCTTAAGTAAGTATATCTCGTGTGGCTTACAGTGTGGTTGTAGGTCTTAAACAGGGTCAGTTAATGCGTTAAGTTTGTTAGTGCAGTAGAACCTCGTTAATACAAACCCTGTTAATACAAAATTCTCATTAATACAAAGCAATTTTTATTCCTCTTGGAATGGGACAAGAAATGAAAAAGTAACTTTAATGTTTAATAAAAATTTAGTTTATGCATTAAACCATGCAATATCAAGTTCTCAAGTAAAAGGAAGTCATTGTGTTGAAAAGACTATTTGATTTGTGGGGATAAACAGAGTGACCAAAATTTTAGAATCTTTTCAAAATTTTAGAATCTTTTCAAAATTTTAGAATCTTTCATAGGTTTTAGTGAACAACTAAGCCAAAATTTTGGTCCCTTCAGGTTTGTATTAAAGAGGTTTGACTGTGGTTTGTTGAGTATTCCATTGTCACACGTGGGTTTGTTTTGTCCCATTGCTGCACTAGAAGTGCTGGGTTGCAAGTGTGTATCCCTAGAGGGTTTTTAAGGCAGAGAGCATGAGAGATTGGTGTGGTCCTTCTAGAGTGATTTGTAACAGAGCTATCCTCGATCCAGCGAGTGACTACTGGATGAGCCAACAAGGAAAAACTTTATAACTCGCTAGCACAGGGCTTCATCTTTATATAAATAGAGGGTAAGACAGATATCACTCGCCTTGTTGGATATTAGGAGGTTGGTATACAAGGTGATCTCATGAAAGGAGAAAGGCAAAATAATTCAGTTTCATAGGGCATTTTTATTTATGAACACAAGTTACAGTACTTAGCACAGCACTTTCTTTGGTACATAATCTGCAATCAGGGTTTGAGTCAATCAAAATTTGATGACATATATTATTACACTGGAGTCTCAATATGAGATAGACAGCAAGGGTACGAACTAAAGATATGACACATTGACTTTAACAACATAATTTACCACAGGGCATACTCTGATGAATACAATTTTACATGGCACTCCGAGCCGTTCAGATACTGGGCAACAACTAATGCCTAATCGTGGCCGAGAATGTGGGGCAATCGTTTCTTTGATCCCGAGAGGTTACAATATTCAGTAGCCTCTTTACATTAGGGTGCTGCAGCCATGGCGATACTTGACTAATAACGAATACTGGATTACTTGTAATTATACAGTGATCTCTCTGATCCCGGGGAAAGTTTACTACATTCCGTAACTTTTAATAGAATTTACAAGACTGGGAAGTGCGTGATAACACTTGCAACTGGCAATGTGCATGAAGGCATAGTGACTTGAAGCATATATAGGCTAGGTTGCCATGCTAAGAAGGTTAGGTATTAGCTCAAACATAAAAGCGCAGGTTAGGCTTACTTGCAGAGTCGTCCTGGCTAGAATGAGGGTTTAAGGTGAAGGTGGGATCGAGTTTAGGCTGTAATAGGTAAATGGTTGGGAGAGCAGGCAGCAACCCACAGTAGGTAGTGTTTGTTATTATTTACATTGTGGTAGTTAGAAAGAGCTCTTGTTTTGGTTGTTCTCTATGGCGTGTCAATATAAAAGTTGTGTGTTTTAGTAGCATAATAAAATTGTGCTAATTGATGCTAATCATTAAAATTTTCTTATGGTCCTCCAGAAGAAATGTGTTGTTATTGACGCAAATAGATAGTTAGGCAGGTAAGGTCAGGGATAGCAAGCTTCGGCTTCCTTACCAGGCAGCAACCCATGGTAGGTAAATAGGTAATAAGGCAGGTAAGGTCGGGGAGAGCAGGCTTCGGCTTCTTTACCAGCCAGCGACCCACTATAAGGTAGGGATGGAATTAACAAACAAGTACAATTTATATTTACGAGCATATTTCCCGGGATTGCCGTTTAAGTGCACTTTACAGAGTCAATGCACGGGATTGGCACTACTGGTAGGCGCTCGGCCGTATCTTGTAAACAAACACTGATACAGTATAACAAATGCTACAAATGCAGTTATACATGGAAAATACACATTGGATAATCACTTGGACGTAAGTAAATACTGTTTTATGACTAAAGCTTCGTCTTCATAACCTTACATGCTAACATATTAGCCTCATGTAAAAATAAACGGCAATACGGCGATCGGCAAAGGTGCGGACGAATACTACTGCCCTTAGGCCTAAATGGTAAAGTGTTACAAATCGGGGGCAAGTGTTAACGTAATTTACAAGTGGATGTGACGGCGTCGCGTCACCATGTCATATACCTCGGCGGAAGTGATAGATTAGGACAGCAGAGTATTATGGGCATCACTCTTTTCTTCTGTTGTTTATTAGATAGTTCATCAAATAAAAATGTCTCTCCTCATAGCTACAACAGCTGGTAGCCCAGTTGTTATCACATGGGAGGTGACAGTGTCTAACTACGTACATACCAACAGTCTAGCAGTTAAGGCAGTCACCTACCTGGCATTGGAATTACGGTATGTTGCAGCATGTTCGAAGAAAGATTTTTCGACAAAAAACAAATACATACGTGGACCTCATAAAATAATACAAATCCTAGAATGGTACTTTTAATACAATACGTACACTCGTTATAAATGCTTTTTTTGGAAGTCTTCTTACATAATAACAACATTAATACTGGGATACCAACAAAACTATGATATGAGTCATACATCATACTCAGTAAAAGTATAGGACCACAGCTTTCTCACGTTTAGACAAGGACAAGTCACAGACTGGAAGCCTGCATGCCAGTTCAGTGGCTAGCTTGTGGTTGCAATGAGTTACTTGGTGTGCATGCTAGTGTCACCATTATAGTTCTCTATTTGGAGAAAAGTTCTCCAGGTAGGCGACTATCTTAGGGCCATGCTCTCTTGTTTCTACTTTTTTAGCTGTATTAATTTTTTACGCCTAAAACTATAGCAGATATCAAAAATCTGTGTGGCAGTTTTGTTTAAAATCGTCTTCTTCATGTTGGAAGATTTTTTTTCAAGGCAGTAAGTACTATGGTTTTAACTAATTATGTAATTAACTAAATTCTTGTTAATGCACTTTTCAGTGAAAACCCATGTAATTTCTTTAAAAAAAAAAACTACCTATCATGGCAAAAACTATTTTAAACAAAACTATCAAACAGATGTTCTGTATCTGTTTAACTCTTTCACTGCGGGATAAAAAATTTTAACTTTGCCAAGAAAGTATAAAGAAATTTTAAAAAATCAGTTTTTTTTTTTTTTTTTTTTTTTAAATAATTTATTTTTGGTTAATTTTAAGCGAGAAAACCACATACATAGTGTTTACCGAGTCATTTAATCTGGTGTCCGACTAAAGTCGAATGTCGCTGTCAAGCAATATTTTGTATATTCGACTATAGTCGAATGTTGCATTTTGGTTTGAGGAACAAAAAAAAAGGAACACCAATCCAGGTAATAAAGTGGAGGGAGGATGTGGGGGTCCTCCCCCAGGAAAATTAGGATTTTGAGGTGCCAAGTTATTGTAAAAGTGATTACAGCTGAAAGGAAAGGTTCCAACCTCATGAACATAAACAAAAACATTTTTTTTTTCTTTGTCAAAAATACTGAGGTGGTTAAAAACCTTGCTGTCCCCAAATCTTGCCCCTGGCCTTGAGATCTGTAATAAGGTGAAGGGCATATTGGTAGATGACTCTGCAAAGGTACTGTCTACATTTTTTTTCCATGTTTATTAACATTTTATACATGTATTTGGTTGCTGTTTGTCCATTTCTTCAGCTGTAAAGGTGCTGAAATATAAGTCCTTGACGAGCTTAAATACTGTAACTTGATGCATCAGTAGATAAACATGTTTTGTTACTAACTAACCACTGTTAGTCTGAATGTTGGCATGTTGCTTGTGTGTGTTTTGCAGTGGTTAACCCGACAAGCACTCTCGCTCACAGCCTGTCACGACAGACTCCATCACCACACACTCAGTTCAGTGGTAAGTTTTCTCAAAACAGTTCAAAGAGTTACCTTTTTTTAAATATATTTGCTCTGTTTTTTTTAATATGTGTGTATCCAGATTGCTTCCGTAGCATGTGAATGGCTTTAAAAAAATGTTTCTTGCTAATAGTTTGTTACAGAATTGAAAACTGTAGCTGTTCATTGCATTTTCTGTAAATATTGGTTCAATGCAAATTCAGAATTAATTATATATACACACACCCATATCTTTAGTTGAGTACTGTAATTATTTATTTAAACGTTATGTAAGGGTTTGTTCCAGTTGTTAATGTGTAGTAGGTAGGTCGTTATTTTGTTTGTGTGTTTGCGGTTCCATTGATTCTCAGTCACGTATAAAATACACATATTCGAACAAAAACAAGGCATACATTTTTCACATAAAACTGACTCTTGGATGGCAAAAGTGTAGTTTCACAGTTAGCCCGTACTAAAAAATGTTTCTCATAAGCAAATTAGAAATGTGCATAAAATTTAGTGACAGGTTTTTTATGGAACTATGGTTTTATTATGGTATTGTAATAGTTTTTAAAGATAAACTGATGAAGTTCACCATATTAATGATTATGAGAGAATAAGCAAGAGAGACAAGGGTGTTGCTGTAACACCATACATTGCATGAACCGCATGCTGCATTACTGATAACTATATGCCTTGAGTGTGTGGATGAGGGACAGTGAGCTTGTTTGAACTTTCCTGCAAGAAGTAATAACATTTCTCTGCCTGATAAGCTCCTTCACTGTATCGTGGTGGGAGAAGGGAACAAGTGGGAATACTGAACCGACCTCGCCAGTCAGTGATAAAATATAATTTAAAATTCACCCTATGCTTAGTTTGTTCTGCATGGGTATTCTTCAGCCTGGAAACACTTTAGGGTATTACTTGTTTTCTCCCCCCTTTCCCGTTTTCTCTCTTATGTTTATAATAAAAAATTATGGTAAGAGAAGTAAACAAATTACCATTCCCATCAAGCATGGTAGTCAGGGTTTGTTGCCCAGTGGAGTCTCTCCCTTTTTTCACTCTTGGAAAACATAATGTACATATTGGTTTTTTCAAGGTACTCATGTATGCTTCATTTTTGTATGTACCTCATATTATCATTATTCACTGTGCAGTTAGGCAGTTGCTTTCTACAGATGTGTGATTCATCTTAAATGGAACACACGAAACAGAAATGTTAGTTGTGGACAGAATTGCAGAAGGAAAAATGGAGGCTATGGGCATGAAGTTCGCAAGACGTATGATGAGTGACTGTTGCAAGAAGAGACTAGTTAAGGAGTTCACGTCCAGGTAATCTCAGGGGTTATACAGCAAGCACAAATGAGATGGTATGGTCATGTAAACAGAATGAGCAGGGAGAAGATGCAGAGGAAAATGCTGAAATTGAGGTACAGTGAAAGAAGGCCTAAGGGAAGACCTAGGAAGAAATAGAAGGAACAGGTGAAGAAGAGAGTCAAAAGAAGAGGCGCTGACTGGGAGAGAGTAATAGAGGAAGAGTAGTGAGAGAACAGAGGACACTGGAAGCATTTTGTCAGGCAGGAAACATTATCGGATGATGATGAATTGTGCTGTGGGTAACATTTGCTAGTTTTTAATATGAGGACCAACTCTAGTTAGTCATCATTTTCGATTGTCTTTATAGCCCCCTGCTCTAGTATTTCTCTCATGTTCTGTAGAGTTTTAGCCCATTACTATGAGCCTGATCATGTGTAGGTACCAGAGTACGGTACGTAGTATGTACTTCAACTTTTACTTACTTACTTCACCCTGTTCAGCAAGTAGAAACACATTTTCTTCCGTTAACCAGGACTTGCAAAATCACATGCCAACAGCCATGCTGTATTGACTATGCTCAGCTCAAGGCACTGATTTATTATTAGTACGTATGTCTTGCACCACCACAGCATAACATATTTTAATTGCAGTTTGAATTAAATACATTCAAAAACGCAATACGCAAGTTGGTCTCTGTGCTTCCATCTTCCATCCACAAATTGCAGAAGCCAATCACCTAATTTGTATAATCATACTCATTGCCACTGACTATATTTGTGGTCTTCAAACCCTTGATAGTGCATATAATGGGTATTACTGTGCGGTGCTCTCTGTTTTTTTCCTGAAGCTTTTTCTGGGAATAGGAGTTGTGGAAATGAGGGCCTGTTTTTGTTTCTGTGGAGTGTTAGTGAAAGCCCCGGTCGCCGATGCTAAGGCTCCCCCATTCGACTTCAGACCTGTCACTCCCAGACCTGTCACTCCACTGGCCATGGTAGGGTAGGCCTGGGGGAGGAGGGGAGTGTCTGGTTCCGGTGGCCGGCGGTTCGAACCTGGAGAGGTACTGGGAGTCATGTGCACATTTTTTGATCGGGCTTGAAAGTGTCAACACAGCGATTTGGTACGGATGTCAGTTGGACTCTATTCTAAATCTACTTCCAAAATACAACCAATGTTTGGACATTTTTTTAAATTGAATATATACTTTCCAAATAATCAGAGTCGTCGAGTTTACAATTTACCCTTTTAAAATCAGCATATGGTAAATATTGACTCTGGCGCATACCGGTAGGCCAGTGGCTAGAGTAGAGGAGGATATCGTCGGTGCAGCGATGGTGGCTAACAAGGTTTCCTTATCGCGGAAATGGCAGTCTTTGGATTTTGGTGAGTCTGCTGTATTAATTTTGTCGGCTGATGACGACTTATGAAATGGTGTCGCTGAAAGTGCGAAGCTCGCAGTTTTCCTGGGTTTGATTCGAGGACTTAAGGAAGGGTAGTGCATTTACGGCTTTTTTTTTTAGCCTCGTTCCTTTTGGAGAAGGGAAGAAAGCCCTCCATAAATAAGTTGCAGAAGAATTAGACTTTCCTTATCAAATTGGACAGGGGAAACGTAACTGAGCCGCAAATCATATGGTTTAATTGGAGAAATGTGAACATGAGAAAAAAGAGTGAGTGGTTTGTGTACTTCAGGTTATGAAATTGTTTAGACGGAAAGATTTTAAATGTAATGGTTTGGAAGTAATTCGGTGCCTTGTGGCGTGTAATTTTTCAGCAATTGTAAAGGGATTGTAACCTGTGTTCGAGGATTGAATTCAATAATCTTAAAATTACTAAATGTTCCTTTTCATTTCTCAAGAATGTACAAAAGTAACCCTTATTGCTAATTGCTATAGTCATATATTAGTTTATATGTATAATTTCTATTAGTTTTGCCACGTCTACTTATGTTTTGAGGAAAACATAAAAGTTTACACAAAGTTTGGGGGCCTGGAGGAGTAAATTAGGTAAATTGTCGGTACAAGTAACTGTGCCACTCTGCTCCCTTCTGGGGCAATTGGGTTGTTTTGAATCCTACGAGTTTTACATTCTTGAGCAAGGGAATGTTTACGTTACATTTTGCATTAGTATTAAGTTTGCTTTTACTTGTGTGCAGTAGAGCAACTGTGTTTTTGAATCAGGGTACAGTGACAATTTCTCTAAGAGGTATGTCTGCATCGTCTGACTTTTTGTACCGTCTAGGGCGGGCTCTGATGTGTCTTGTTGTTGTCGTGAAAGTGTGATAGGTGTATATAATGGTGTACAAATTTTGACACTGTGACAAAGCCTTGGTGTAGGTACCTTACCTCCTCACTCTTTACCAAGGGTGCCAACCTTGCCACAACTTCACCAACTCCAAAAGGACTCACAGAAACGAAACAAAACCAAAACAAGCAACACAACAAGGTGTAGATTAAATTCAATATATCAAAATCCAGTTTAAAAATTTAAGCCTGTTTTAATTAACAAAAATTTAGTGTTTTGAAGACAAACAAATTACTGTAAAATAACTGAAATTCGCTGACTGAGTAAAATAACTGAAAATTGCATAAATTGAATCTAACCTCAGATGCATCCAAGACCTTTCCAACTGCCAACATTTATGGCTGCGTATGTGACCCAAATAAATAACACATAGGGTATATACAATGTAACAATAGGCGAAAGTTTGGCAGTGTTATTGTGGTATTGTTGCAATACTAGTGTTCTGAGTCGATTTAATGTTTGATTGATACACCAAATCACAACAAAACAAAACAACATCTTCTCCAAACATCTAAAACGTGTTTTCACCAATGCCCTTGGCTTTGCTCAAATTTGTTTTCGAAGAACAAAAGTTCGTTAGTCTTAGGGGTGTGTAGGCAAAATTGAGAAAAGTGAACATATTAACTCCAAAATTATGATTACAGTTTCTGTCGAAATTGCAAAAATTAACAAAACTTGTTCCAATACTTTAGGCGTAGTGTATGTATTAAATCAAGTACTTGAATTTAATTTTAGCTTCAGTGTATGGAAATAAACTGCGCCACGCACAATGGCGGCGTCTCACCGACGTCTCTCATGGCGACTCGGCGTCTTTCAATCTTAAATACACTAAAATAGCTAAAATTACGTAGGACTCAGGCCTCTTTTTAATTGCCTGGCCTACAAAAGACATAAACTGTCTTCTGGACCATAATAAATACCTATTATAATGTTGGAGCCAGTTTTACTCAACCTGACGGACGAGGGCACGCTAAAGGCGTCACTCGCTCCGAAGTCAAGGACCAGAAGTAATTTAAACTTTCAACAACCATCGCTCCGAACGATTAACGTCCGAAAAACGAGCGCTTAACAGAAAATTCAAAATAGATAAAACTTAAAACTAACTTATTACATATAAAAGTTATACTAAAAATTCATAAATTTAAAATAAAAATTATTGAAATATAATAAATATTATGGATGCATTTCCTAGCTATAATAGAAACGTAAAATAATAACGAACTAAACAAGGAAACTGCTACTCAGGAAAGGGCCATGTTAGATAAATTTAAAAAAATTTATCTAAAAGCATAAAATAAACAAACATTAAATAAAAGTGAAAATAATAATATTAAGTTAAAACCAATAATATTATGAATAATAATATTATGAAATTACTGAAAATAATTATTATTCAAAACAATATGTGTAATTTGCTACAGGGCCGATTTGATTTTGTATTTAAATGAAAGGGGTCTTGTAGTAACTGAAAATTAAGCTGGTATTGAGTTGTACCAAAGAGTGATCACTTGGTTTAAGGAAGAAGAGGAGAGACGAAAGGATATTGTACGGGAACATACGGGCTATGTAAGAGAACTAAATGAAAGATAGACGAGATTTGATTAAGACCTTACCTTGCATGGATTCCTGGAAGGTGGAACCAGTTCTACAGTTTTTGATTAAATTATCGAGAATAACCAATTTGAATCATTTTTCCAATAAGAATTTGTTAACAAGTTTGGCGGCAAAATGTATGGGACCTCTGTCGCAAAGTTCTGGCGTAAGTCTTGTCAAATGATGACACATGTAGTGTCGAACTATTTCGAAAAGGGGTTGTAGACCGCATTTGTCCCATAGGCGTTAGGTGTTGGTGTATTAAACATTACATGGAACATTTTCAAAAACCTAACAAAACCTTTATATTGTTTGTAGAATCGATAGTGGACTATAGTCTGGCCCTACGAGAAATGGAAAATATTTCTCCGGCTACTAAAGCGGAATGTAACTTTTACTTGTATCCGATGACCTTGACAGAGTTTAGGAAATTGGCTATTGATATTCAGGGTCAAGGGGTGACCCGACGAGAATATTGTAAGGAATTTTCCTTGGAAACATCAGGGTTTGGAAGGAAACAAAGGACAGGGTAGGGCCCATGTGATTTCAAATGACACGCGGCGTGAGCACGAGGAAAGGCTAAAGCCGGTCGAGAGGACGTGGGAAAGAAGTTGGACAGGAAGATGCGCGAATTGCGGGGGTAGAGGTCACTGGGCAGCTGACTGCAAAAAAAGCCAAAGTTGACATAAAGGAACGCCGTTGCTTTAAATGTAACTAGGTAGGACACATGAAGGGACAGTGTCCGGGAAACGTAGGTGGCGAAAGGAAGGCGCGACTGTGTAGCCCCAATACACTGTAATGGGTCTGCTACGTCGCTCTGTTGTAGTTGTATATAGATGTTGGAAGTACGTCGCTGATGTCCCTGTTCGCGGCAACAGAATGTAATGGGTCTGCTACGTCGCCGTGGTGTTATTGTTTATATAGTTGTTAGAGGTTACGTCCCTGTTCGGGGCGGCAGTAATGTAACGGGGCTGCTCTACGTCTCTCTGTTATCTATATATATATATATATATATATATATATATATATATATATATATGAGTTCCTGTTCGGGGCGGCAGAATGTAACGGGTCTGCTTCTCTTCTCTACGTCTGTTGTTTGTTTGTTTATATAGATGTTGGACGTAACTCTCCTCCGTTGCTATTATTGCAAGTAGTTAGCAGGCTGATGTAGAGGCTGCCCGGATAGCAGTGCGGTTAATCAACCACAGATGAATAAATAAATAAAAATCATAATATCGGCATTTTTTTTTCTTTTATTTAACCTTTATTTTGACGCACTTTAACAGACAAAGGCAATTCACATTGCGAGTGCTCGCCCAGAGTTAGATGAGGTGACTTTTTCTTATCTACGTATTAGGCATTTCCGCCTGCCCTCTGTGTGAGTAGTAGTACTTGGCCCGGCACTTTGTCTACCTTAAACACCGGCTATATGGTTATGAATATCTACTGGTTGTTTACTAATAAATTAAAAGGCAGCATGCCAACAAAGAAAGAAAATAAAGCTAAGTTCGACTAACGAATCCGCACTCTAGGCTTCACCGCCCCTCTACCACGTTTAACACGTCCTCTTCCTGCCGCCATGACGCCCCAACTAATCAAAACACTCAGCCGGCCATCTCCCGACAACCGGTCACGAGCTCCGATGAAACACAACTAACACTGACCGATTACAAACTCAAACAGACAAAATTTAGACGGCCATCTCCCGGCGACCGGTCACGAGCTCCGATGGATCACAACTAATTTTCCTGGGCGGACACCCGGACTTACTCGGCCGAGCGGCGGAGTGATACATCAGGATCCAACTTGCCTAAAAAGCTGGTTAATTGACGTTTATAACCTAAAAATTGTATGTAGCATAGATACTGATAAATTTACAAAGCATTTTATTTCATAATACCAGCTAAATATTCATTAGTTTATTAATTGAGGATGTGCAGCGTCATCAATCTGTCGCGGATCACCACCTTCGCGGAGTTTTGCGCCCGACACTACCACCCACGTTGATCGAGAAACGCCCGGCAGAGCTCATCGCATTCCAGCACGTCCGTGTTCGTGCCTCCAAGCGAGTGAACTCTGACCTGCCTGCCAGATAAATCTATCCAAGCACGGGCTAGCTCAGAGCTTATTTGAAATTTTAAGAGCCAGCACTTCTCTGTGCGTGCTTCCAAGCAAGAGAACTATGGCTAGCCTGCCACATAAATCCCATTCCAGGAGAAGCAAGCTAAGAGGCTACTTGAAATTAAAAAATCCAAAGAAGGCAAAATATAAGAAAAGTTTACTTAGATAAGTTGCTTGAAATTAAATTAGCTTTCAAATGAGTCTAAACACGATATAAATCCAATAAAATTGACACGTAAAATTAAATACTTTTATCTTGCTTTAAAGTTAAATTTTAAATAGACTTTTAATGTTAATTTCTCTATTAGCATCCCCAATTAATATGTTGGATCCTGCCGTATACATACCTGGTTAATTTGGCCTACTTAATTTGTTATAAACAACAAAGAAAAAAAAATATTAATTAAGACAAAAAAATTGAAATAACTGTATGATAAGAGGCCAAGTAAGTGCTACGTGCCAGTGCACGCCACAACACGTGACTTCGCGCCAAAGCTGAGAAGCCCTTAAGAGTAACGTGGTATTGGTGCTGTGGGGACATAAAGGGGAACATATAGAAGAAGGAGTGTTAGTGGATTCCGGGGCTGCCAAGAGCCTGATAAGTTGGTAGTTCTGGGAATGACTTGTTAGAAATGACGTCAGTTTAAAAGGGCAAGTTACATGTGCGCGCTACACCTAATTTAGTTACGGCCGATGGGTAGGAGATGAGGTGCAAAGGCACTGTGGCATTACATTGCAATATTGCAGGTTTTTCGTGGAATTCTGGTTTTGCAGTTACTAGAGGGTTATGCATAAACGCGGTATTGAGTTTGGATTTTTTGGGGTCGGTACAAGCAATTTCAGATTTTCAAAAAGGTTGGTTTGTCCTTTAGTTTTAATCCTGAGGTATGGGTTAAAATAGGATTTAGGAAGAAGGTGAAAATGTTTGTAATCACCGAAGAAGGCGAGAGTAGAGAATGTGGTGTGGCAAGAATATTTTGGGATTATAGAGATATTCTAACTGAAAGGGCCGTATAAGTTCTATTTAATAGATAAAACTCCATTTAAGAGTCTGCCATTCCAATGCTCACCATTAAAAACTGGAATGTTTTCGGAATAAAATTGAAATGTTGTTTAAGGCCGGGGTTGTCATCCCTTCTACTTCAGAATTTTATTTTCAGGGGATTTTAGTTAGTAAGCCAGGAGGGCAAGACTGTAGGTTGGTAGTGGGTCATGCTAATTTAAATAGAAGAGTACCAGTTGACCCTTTCCTATTACGTACTGTATAAAGCTCTTTACAGCATTTAGGGCGGGCAAAATTTTTTACAACCTTAGATTTGAATAGTAGCTTTTACCAGATCCAGATTCACGAAGAGTGTAGGAAATGCACTGCCTTTAGTACACCATGGGCACAATACGAGTTTACGAGAATTCCCATGGGAAGTAGTGTTGGGATTCAAGCCTTGAGCAGAGTTCTCGACCAGGTTTTGAAAGATCTTAAATTTAAGTATGTTTTTCACTGTATTGACGACATCATTATATATATAGCATAAACTGGGTAGAGCATTTGCAGCATGATCGAACAGTGCTAGAGGCTTTGAGAACGACGGGTTTAACCATTAACCTTAAGAAGGTGGAAATGGGAAAAGAGGCCGTAAATTTTCTAGGATATATTGTGGGGGGAGATAAGTTGGGAGTGATCCCGGAACAGGTAAAACCTATTGCGGAATTTCCAAGACCTACTTCGGTAAAAAGTGTTCAAAAATTTATGGGAATGGTAGGATATTACGCAAAGTTCATACCTTGATTGTCCAATGTTGCTGAGCCGTTAAATAGGCTAAAATGAAAAGGTGTTGCCTTTAACCGGGGACAGGAGCAGCAACGGGTCTTTAAAGCCTTTAAGCGGCTGCTGTGTTAGGAACCAGTGCTGTGTTTGCCAGATTTTCTTAAGCCTTTTAATTTACATGTAGATGATTCGGCACTTGCGTTGGGAGCAGTTTTTTGAGTCAGGACCAAGGCGAAAAAGAACCGTTTCACCCCATCGCTTACTCCAGTCGAGTTTTTAAGCGAGATGGAAAGGAAGCTTAGTGCTTATGAAAAGGAGTGTTTGGCCTGCCTTTATGGCATGGAACACTTTAGGGTTTCCTCGAAGGAAGGGAATTTAATTTATTTACGGACAATCAAGCTTTGTTGTTGATTTGGGGACATCCCCAGCAGTTAGGGAAGTTGGGAAGATGGATCGTATGTTTAAATCAATTTCGTTTTAAGGTCCAGCATGTAAGTGGAAAGGCAAACCCGATGGCAGATGCACTCTCTCAAATGTTCGAACAAGAAAAGTTCGCTGTTACAGCGGAGGAAGGTGATCTGATTGGTTCATTGTTATCTTCACCTGAAACTTTTGTGTGAATTAAGGAACGTCAATTGCAGATAAAGACTGTAGAATTGTCAGGGCAGGGTTGAGTACGGGAATTAAAACTCCATATGTCGTGGAGCGGGATATTTTCTATTATGTGGAGCCTGGTGCTAGGAACAGAGTGGTGGTTCCGGAGGCCGTTAGAGGAATGATTTTACAGTATTACCGTGACCAACAGGGGAGAGGTCACCTAGGGGTGTAACAAGCAAAGGAAAAAATTAGGTGAGATTATTGGCCTAGTTTGAACAAGGAAATTAAGAATTACGTAACGACTTGTGAAAAATGTCAGAAATTTAAGGCTCCTCAAAACACCAAATTAGGATTATATGCTGCTGAACAGCCCACCAGCCCTTGGGCTAAGGTGCACATAGATAATTTTCGACCTGTGGTTCGTTCCAGGGGGCGGAGGGGAACATAGCTTTATTAGTGGCATTGGATATTTTTTCCAAATTTACCTTCTTGTTGCGCTCAAGAGCATGAAGGCACCAGTCTTAAGGGATGCCTTGGTAAATCAGGTGTCGAAATTATTCGGAGCACCAGTGGAGTTACTCAGCGATAATGTCGCTAGCTTCACGGGAAAAGAATTTTCAAGCTTAACGCACGGAGTGGGGTGTTAAGCACTCCTTTAGCAGTCCGCATTTTCCGCAGGGTAACATGGTAGAGCGGGTGAACCGCAACCTGAAGGCAGTGTTGGGGATATTCAGTGATCCGGTGCATAATGAGTGGGATATGCAGATCCCCTGGATAAACCTATGGTTTAACGATGCGTTGCTTGAAAGCACGGGTGAGAACACCACGCAAATTTTTCTGGGCAGGCGCGTTTCACAGTCTTTGTTAAATATTTGGGGTATCCCCCCCTTCAGATTCCAGGCATTCAGAATCGCAGCGCAAGGTTTTGCTTATCAGTTTTAAAGATCGTTTAGAAAAAGTGCATACATTGACAGCTAGAAGGTATAATATAGGGCAAAGTATGAACCCATTTAAGGTGGAAGACAAGGTTTTGTGCAGAAGTTTTCGCCTCTCAGACCTTGCCTTTAAAGTAATCTGCTAAACTGTCCGTGAGATACGAGGGTCCCTTCATTTTGCAGAAGTCCCTTGGAGAGAATACCTGGAGTATGTATAAAGAAAGTAACCCATTTGCGTTAAAGGAAGGCCATGGGGTGCTAAAGTTCTATCATGCCCAATCATGAGTCACTGTTTTTTTTTTTTTTTTCTTGTTTTTACTGGCCAGTGTGTTGTGTATTTTGTTTTGTGTTGTATACTATGTGTTTGAATTTTCGAGGTTGTTGAGCGCTCAAAATGGTAAATGGAGATGATCATCACAAAATAATAGCCATTTTATTGAGTGAGAAATAAATAAACAATTTTATGTATATGTAATAGATATATGTAATCAGTATTATATATTTTATAATGAGTCGGTGGACTCCTTTGAGGTATCATGGTGTGTATTGTTATAATTTTAAAGTACCATATTAACTGCCGTATAACGACCCCCTTTTTCACCAAAATCGCGGCCCCATAAAGGGGGTGGTCGTTTTATGCCAGAACATAGGTTAAAGGATAGGGAGATAAAAAAAAACAATATTTTAACAGCGGTGTTTTAAGCGTGTATGAGTGTGAAATCAGGTAAATATACAACATAAATATCCATTTCCGAGCCCGCATACGAACCGAGGGACAACCCGGCGCTGTTTACTTATGAGCAATGCGAGGCGGTTGTGAGCGACTGCCGCACGTGGTGTTGGGGACATGGGCTGTTTTGCTTCCAAGCGGCAACATACTGGGATGCAGTGAAAGCAGCTGTGTGCGTGTGTACCGGTATGTGTGTGCGCGTGACTTAGATAAGCAGCAGCAAGCAAGCTGAAGTTGTCAAGGTCAACCAGTACAGTCTGGACTGAAGTGCCCTAAGCCGTGCACATGTTTTTGGCGATGTTTACCGTAAATTACAGTACATCAGTATGTCAGTCACTGCTGCATATTACTGTAACCACCAACACAATTAGAAGGACCTTATATTGTATCACAGCAAAAAGTTTTATAATGCAATATTTTAGGTACTTAAAAAATATTATTTATCTGGAATATTTTACAACACTTTGAATATTAACAAATTTACAAGAAAAACATAGGTCTACAGTATGCTTAAAAAGATTCCAATAAAAAGCTTGACTTAGATTTTAAAGAAATGTATCATGTTTGGAAAACAGATAAAAAAATCACATAAGATATACTGTTACACATTAGCTGTCATCCGACATCTCACTCTTCCTGTCATTTCCATCAACATCACCGCTGCTGCTGTCACGAGCATTCAATAAGTCATCCTCGGTGTTGTCCAAAGCATTCAGTATGCCGGTCACCTTGAAGCTCTTGGAGATTATGTCTGCTGATATCTCGCCCCAAGCTGACAAAATCCAGTTGCAAACTTCTGGTAGAGAAGCTCTCTTCAGCCTCCCCGCTGCTGTGGTTGCATGTGGACCACTGCGCATCCATTCATTGTACTTCCGAGTGAAGTGTAGTTTGAAAGGGCAATTTACGACCACATCAGTGTTGCAACATTTTTGTCAGGCCACTTGGTATGATGACGAGGTCACATCGTTCGTTGCACACTCTTCTCTTTACTTTGTCCGTGAGGTGACCCCGGAAGCTGTCAAACACGAGCATTCCCCGTTGACGTAGCATTTCTCCGGGACGTTTATTCCACACACAGTTAAGCCAGTCAATAACTAACTCATCTCTTCTCTTGTGATAGAACGATAAAGCCAGGCGAAAATTTTTCTTTTGGTAGTGTTTTCCACTTGAAAACAACATAGGGAGGAAGCTTTCTCCCGTCTGCTGTTATGCACAACATTACCATGCATCGCTGTTTTTCTGAGCCTGTCGTGCAGATTGACACACTTCTTTCTCCAACCACATTCGCCGTCCTGTTTTCTGGCATATCAAACCAAATGAGGGTTTGGTCCGCGTTGCCGATCTGGGAGAGGAGATAATTATTTTTCTTCCTGAGCTGTATCACGTACGTCTGAAAGGCCATAATTTTTTTTTTTTTTTTTCCATAGTCCGCTGGCAATTTCTGTGATACAGTCGTCCTTCGGCGGATTGTTAAACCTGACCTACATATGAAGCGACGAACCCAACTACAGCTGCCCCTAAAATCTTGTACTGGTATGTTTGAGTTTCTTGCCAACCTGTTAGCTTCCAACTGTAACATTTCCGTGTTCACAGCATAACCTGACTTGCGTAAATCGACGACATACCGATACAGGGCTGCTTCTTTTTCTGGAAAATTCCCTTGTTTCATCCCTCGAAACACTAGCTTGTCTCTCGGCGCCTTCTGGAGTTCTTTTTGGCTGCACCAGTACTTGACGTTAGTTGCTGCCGTATCGAATTTCCTTGCTGCCACATTTTTGCCGTGTTCGTCTGCATACTTCACAACTTTCAATTTAAACTCAGCTGTATAACTTGTTCTTTTTCCCATAACGCGCTTCACGACAATGGCCCGTGTTTGTTGTTTTTAATGTATCCCAGTTGTTTTTTTTTTCTCCCTCTCTCTCTCTCTCTCTCTCTCTCTCTCTCTCTCTCTCTCTCTCTCTCTCTCTCTCTGCGTGAATTCATTCTTAAGTCGGCCAGACGGAAAGGAACGCTACACACATACACGTTATTTACAATTGTTTTTACCTAAATTGTTCAAAATTGGACCACACCTTTTTCCTGGGTTTTTACAAAAAAAAAAATTTTTTCTCAGAAAATCTACCTTCAAAAACAGGGTGGTCGTTATACGCTGGTGTTTGCTATACGGCGGTAAGTACGTTAATTTGTATAATGTTACCTGTTAAGGTATGAGTGAAGATGGTTTTTCTAAGGAGTCATGACTATGATGAGAGTGCCTAAGGAGACCAACTGATTGCATTGTGTGTTTTAACTGTCATGGAATTTATGAGACTATGTGTCTCCTTTTTTTTTTTACTAACTATACAGTTGCATATAATGACTGTATAATGTTATGTAACTCTCTCAATGAAATTAGGTTAGGAATCAAGAGCATTGTCTATAATGTTTTAAGGTTTTATAATATGTTTCATATGTTTTGTGAGTGGAATGAATGCGGGTACCTGGAGAGTGTACTTGGGTTTTGGGGCTTCCGTCCTTAGCAGTTGATAGGGTAGGTGGTTGAGCTGTGCTCTCTGTTTCTTCCCTGAGGCTTTTTCTGGGATTAGGAGTTGTGGAAAGGGCTTGTTTTTGTTTCTATGGAGTGTTAGTGAAAGTCCCGGTCGCCGACGCTAGGGCTCCTCCATTCGACTTCAGACCTGTCACTCCACTGGTCATGGAGAGGTAGGCCTGGGGGAGGAGGGGAGTGTTTGGTTCTGGTTCCGGCGGTCGGCGGTAAAGGCGTTCTGTTCGGCGATTCGAACCTGGAGAGTTACTGGGAGTCAGGTGCTAATTTTTTTTGATCGGGCTTGAAAGGGTCAACATCACAATTTGGTGCGGACGTCAGTTAGACTCTACTGGTAGGCCAGTGGCAAGAGTAGGGAAGGATATCGTCGGTGCTGCAATGGTAGCGGACAAGGTTTCCTTATTGCCGAGTGAGCAAAAGTACATTTGGTATGTGTAGTTGACGCGATCCCACTGTGCTAGATGTGCAGGGTTGCAAGTAAGATTGCTGAATGTGAGCAGTGTGTGATTCTAGAAGACCTTTGAGGTAAAGAGCATAAGATATTGGTGTGGTTCTACTAGAGTGTTGGTGATAGAGTTATCTTCAACTCAGCGAGTGACTACTGAGTGAGCCAACAAGGACAAACTCTACTTGCATAGCACAGGGTGTCATCTTTTACATAAATAGAGAGCATGGCATGTATCACTCGCCTTGTATTAGATATCAAGGTTGGTACACAGGTTAATCTCATGAAAGGAAAAAGCAAGGTAATGCAGTTTCATGGGGTGTTTATATTCATTAACACAAGTTACAGTACTTGCCACAGCATGATGAATACAAATTAGCTTAGGTACATGGTCCATAATCAGGGTTTGAGTCAGTCACAATTTGATGACATACATTTTAACACTGGGGTCTCAATATGAGATACGGCAACAGGATATGACAATAACAGTAATACGTCAACTTGGAAATACAATACCAAGCCCACAAGACATATTATGGTGCATACAATTCTACATGGCACTCCGAGCCGTTCAGATACTGGGCAAAGATGAAGACCTTTTTTTTTTGGCAGAAACTTGGTGGCGATCATCTCTTTCATGCCGAGAGGTTTGCAACAACATTCAATAGCCTCTTTCTTACTGTAGGCGCTGCGCCATCGATGATACTGGATTAACGAGCCAGACTGGGTTACTGCTAATTATATGGCGATATCTCTGATCCCAAGGAAAGTTTACTACATTCTGTATCTTCCCATAACTTTACGAGGCAGCAAAGTGCGTACCAACACTTTATGACTGACATTACTTAGGATGTATTCCCTTTTACTCATGCGCAGCACGGATTTGACAGTGTCCCTTCCTTCCCGGGCTCTCAGCAGATTTGGCAGGTTAGGGTACAGTGTAGGAGGGTGAGGGTCTCCATTCTCAAGAAGTCACCTCGGCCTCGGATTGGTAGGTAAGGGGGTGAGGGTCTCCATTCTCAAGAAGTCGCCTCGGTTAGGTAGGTAAGGGGTGAAGGTCTCCATTCTCAAGAAGTTGTCTCAGATAGGTAGCTAAGGGGTGAGGGTCTCCATTTTAAGAAGTCGCCTCGGATAGGTAGTGGGGTGGCCGAAGCCGGGATGCTAAGAGACGGGAGCTCAGAGAAGCTGCCAATGAACTCTCGCGGGGGTGCCAGGCTGACTCGACCCGAAGGCCGAGCCGCTGACGTCTGACTATCTGGGTGCAGCGCCCGCCTTATATATCCCTGAGGAGGGCTGAAAGTACCGTTATCAAAATGGCCGGTCGGCCGCGCGAGACTGTCTGCATCTACAGGTGTGCCACACTCACATTAAGGAAATACTTTCTCGGGGCACAAATTTACTCTGCTATACAAACAAACTTCCCTAATTATGAATGTGCGTATTGCCATTTATCGCTATAATTAATACACAGAAACACTTACATAATAATTAAACACATTTTTAAGCAATAACAAGCAGTACAATTTATATTTATGTGCGTATTTCCCGTGATCACTGTTGTAGTGCACTTTTACAGAGTCCGTGCACGGGATTGGTACCACTGGTAAGGTACTCGGCCATATTTGTAAACAAACACTTGTACAGGTTAATAAATGTTACAAAGGCAGTTAAACATGGAAAATAAATACTGGATAAACACCGGGGCATAAGTAAATACTGTTTAACAATTAAAGCTTTGTCTCCACACTCTTACATGGTAGGATATTATTATTACGTGAAAATAAACGGCAACACGGCAATCGGCAAAGGTGCGGGTGAATACTAGTGCTCTTAGGCCTAAATGGCAGTAAAAGTGTTAAAAATCGGGGGCAAGCGTTAACGTATTTTTTAAGAGGATGTGACGGCATTGTGTCATAGTTATTGCGGGAGCGGCAGTCTTTGAATTTTGGTGAGCCTGCTATTAATTTTGTCTGCTGATGACGACTTACGAAATGTGTAGCTGAAAGTGCGAAGCTCGCAGTTTTCCTGGGTTTGATTCGAGGACTTAAGTAAGGGCAGTGTAGTTAAAGCTTTTTTTTAGCCTTGTTCCTTTTGGAGAAGGGAAGAAAGCCCTCTATAAATAAGTTTTAGAAGAATTAGACTTTCATTATCAAATTGGGCAGGGGAAACGTAATTGAGCTGCGAATCATATGGTTTGATTGGAGAAATGGGAACATGAGAAAAAAGAGTGAGTGGTTTGTTTACTTCAAGTTATGAAATTGTTTAGACAGAGAGATTTTAAATGTAAAGATTTGGAAGTAATTCGGTGCCTTGTGGCGTGTAATTTTTCTTCAATTGTAAAGGGATTGTAACCTGTGTTCAAGGATTGAATTCAATAATCTTAAAATTACTAAATGTTCCTTTTCGTTGCTCAAGAATGTATGAAAGTAACCCTAATTGCTAATTACTATAAACATATATTAGTTGATATGTATAATTTCTGTTAGTCTTGCCACATCTACTTATGTTTTGAGGAAAACATAAAAATTTACACCTAGGTTGGTAGCCTGGAGCAGTAATTTGGGTAAATTGTCAGTACATTACTTCGACATGCAATAAATAATTTCTTGCCCCAAAAATTATTGTTTTGTTACTTTTCACGTAAACTTCCTGTGCATGTACAGGTACATAATTATAAGCTACAAAGGAATAGTCATACAATTGTAGTTAACATGCATGTGTGTCTTGGTTGTATTCTGAAGTGTGGTGGATACAAGCATTTATTTCAGTTGAATGGCAATGTTCATGAATGATTCAATGCTGTATTAATGGAAAACAAAAATTTTGTAACACGTGTGAAGTAATTCCTATCTCAGCGTGGTTTTTGCCAAAATAGTTTTTTTCTTTGTCTGTCTATCCACCTTTTACAAAATTTATGTCCCAAACTTAAAAATATAGGGCCTAAAAGTGATTGAATAATGGCGTAACGAGAGCAAAAGTTGTGTTTACATGTTATATTTTAAGTGGTATTAATTTACATACTTGAATTTGAATTTTATGTGGCTCCTGTGATATGATACAGCAATGTTGATAATGCATTGACAAATATACACGGGGCTTTCGTCTTCCAGCAAGTCGTAAATCAAATCATAATACCTTGATTATTTCTAAACAATTTATTGCTTAAGTGTTGCCAATACGAACGGCAGTCGTACACATGACAAAATGTTTATATCTTAGAGCAAAAAATGTGTACATATTTATGGTAGTTTGATTTATGTTTTCCGAATTATTATATATATGTTTGGGTGTACGTGCACGTGCGTGTGTGTGTGCATGCACGCACGTGTACGTGCGTGCGTAGACTTTATCAAGTTCAATTCTCACTGAGGCGGTTGTGATTTGTGTGGACAGAAAATTTAATCCCAACAGAATCACTCTCAAATAAAGTATTTGTAATGTGGAAATGGAACAGTACAGTACGGATTAGGTGATATTAATAATTATCCTATCCAAGCAAGGAAGCTAGAGATATTATTTGTTTCACGAAGTCCTCAACATTTAATGAAACAGGTACTGTACTTGCAAAATATTTTTGCTACACAGTAGTTCATATTTGTGTTACCTCTTTCATAAATGGTTTGCAATTCAAGTAACCTCATGCAACTAGATGTACAACTCTTATTTTTCTCCTCATGTGCCACAATAAATATCCCTCAAAACCGATTCCTTAAAAAGATAAATTGATCCTTTTTTTGATCATCTTGAATTTGTATGTAAGTGAAAATAATTTCATTTTCGTACTTTCACTTAATTTTGTAGCTTTTCTATTATGCCGAAAAATTGTGGACTGGAGAATGATGATGTTTTATCCATAAAACAAGAGATAAAGTAAAGATGTCCGTCTTTTCTGTTTACATACACAAAATTTGTCCAATGCACATCCGCAAACCTTGCAAAATGACTACGGTATTGCAGTTTGTCATAAGACCACTTGTACCTCTGCTTGTGCGTATTTACAGAATACCAACACAGTGCAGCTCCACTGCAAATTTTACGTTGCCCCTCTCAATAACTATAATTAATTGGCTCCCAGATTTACAGTCTTTCGCCTGCTACCAATTTTTTTTCCATATCGGATAATACTTTTTCAAGTTTGGAGCACAAACTTTTCATGTGGGCAATTCCCATGAGATCTTTTGGGATAGAGGTCTTATTATTAGAAATAAGAGAGTTAAATTAAATACTGGATTTAATAGCTCACAAAGCTAGCAAATACACAAAACAATAATTAACTATAACTCTCACAACACAATTAGTTATGCACACAATTACTCCTGTGTCATAAACACGTTAATTAACTTTGACAATTAAAGCACAAGAATATTTATCATTAATTGATTAAAGACTGTAAAACTCAATAAAATTCAGTTATATATCCAATCAACTGTCTCTCAAATAGCGACAGTGTACAACCTTAACAGTCCTAAGGAAGGATGGCTCACCTTGTACAGTGCAGCACCCAGAGTGCACAACTTTCTCCACTCTTGAGGTCTTCGGTTCGACTCCCGTCACGCACCTCCTTCTTCACCTGTCGACCCGCAGCGGAAGCCCTCTTGTCTCACCCAGTACTGCTCCAAAGGTATGGGCCTGTAGCCTCGCAATAGACTCCGACGTCACCAAGATGTCTTCCTGACATCACCAAAATGTCCTCACCAGCCTCTCTGCACAAGCTTAGCCCCTCCTCCAAGCAGGACCAAAAACGAACTCTTGAAGCACTCCTTCGCTTGAATCACTGGGTAGACAGTCGCAAGTAGCCAGTTACTGCCCTCCTCGACACCAACCACCGCTGCCGTGTTGCCATTCTCGAGACGCCACACCTCGTCAGTTCAGTCACGCCGACACAACACCTGAGTGTTGTCTGTCCCTTTTGCAGGGTGCTGATGCTACTCAGCCTCGACACCGACCATTGCTGCCGTGTTGCCACCCTCGTGATGCCACACCTTGTCAGTTCCGCCGATGTTACATCAGCCTCGACGCCATCGTGATACCGCCCTCAAGGCGCTGGGTCCTCATCTCTGAGCCGCCGCCAGTGTCTCTTTCGGCCCGTCACTTCTCACGACATCCATCGCCGCCCCAGTTGCAACACCACCCCTAAAGGCGTTGCCTCACACAACTCTCGGTCTCACATCATCTTCACGACTCACTACAAGACTATCACTTCCAGACTAAGACTTCCTCACTGTCACTTTCCGACTATTACTTCCTGACTCTCCACGACTGTCACTTCCCGACTATCACTTCCTGACTGGCTCCACAAAACTGACTCATGTTGCACAGTACTGAGGCTTTTATACCGCCCCTACTGTGACGTCAATGGCTGATGAAACATGGTGACCTGTGGTCTAAAAATAGACATTACCTCGGTCGTACCTGTTGGTAATAATGTATTCGCACTGGCGTCATCGGGGCATCCCAGTGACGTCTCTCGGGAGTTGCGACATAGCTGCGAAAACCCATGACATCACTGGTTGACTCACAGGGATGACCATTCCAGCATGATGTAATGTGCCTGCTGCCCGGCCAACACGCAACAATACTGTTGACTGGTAACAATGGTGAATGTGTGTTTTGGCTGAGCATTACTCTCCAGTTAGCATATTTGTTGCTAAAATTCTATTATACGAAGCAGATTTATCAATATATGTTAAAAGAAAAACATTCAATTAAAGTCTTACTGATTTATTCGTTATTTTTAACAACACTCTCTTTTTCTTTCTCCTTCCAATATACAAACCCATAGACAAAACATTAAGCTGAGACATACATACTCGCAGACGTACATAATTTCCAACATATTTGCAAGTATAACAATAAGCAGAGTTATTGTATTACTTTGAAGGGAAGATATAGTTTTGAACGAAGAACAGATTGGTCTGAATCAAAACTATACAAAGAATTTAGTAAAGTTATTAATGAAGAATTGTTGAAAATTTTTACTCTTTCGCTGTGAGATAACAAATTTTAATTATGCTAAGATACGTAGTGTATTGTTTTTTGTTAATTTCAAACGAGAAAACCGTTTACCTGTGTTAAATAGTTATTTAATTCGGTGTTCGACTATATTAGTGCGTTGCAACGAAAGAGTTAATCTTTAATTCGCAAGTACAACATCTTAGAAGAAGCAGGAAGCTGGTACTAGTTGTTTTAATTTTTCACTTTAAAAAATCTAGTATGTTAGAGGTCATGAACTGTGATTTAAGACTTAGGGCCGTATCTATAAATGGCTTTCAAAAGCGCTGTTAGCAGATATTCACCTGGTAGCTTGTTAACTACTCGCAACCTATAAACAACTTTCTGCAACATGCCAGCTGAAAGCTCTTCCACATCCACTTGAAGTGTAAATATGGCAACATAGTACCATTTTTTCTTCCTTTGGATAGTACTCAGAATGAGTATAGGAACGTATCCTGCCATTTTCGATCGTCTTTGCTGACATTTCACGTTTTTTGTTCATATCTGAGATGATGTTATTATCTATGGATTTAGGTTAGGTGTGTAAGCAATGTTTTTTGTGAAGGTTAAATACGGTTAAAGTAGTATTTGTGAGGGATTTTTTTCAGTGAGAATAATATTGTGGTAAAGCATGGAGAATAGTACAGTTTTTACAAGTGCTTAAAACAGTGTTAGTATTATTCAATAAAGAAATACATAAAGTGGAAAATAAAAAACCAACTATGAAATAACCTGTCACACGAGTCACTCGACGAACATACGATAACATTTGTCATTTAAATTGTTTATTTTTTACAGCCAACATAATCATCATAATAAACAAACGAAGAAATAAAGATCATAAAAATGTCAGATAAAATGTTTGCATACAGAAAACGTTTTCATTAACATGTGTTTACAGTCTTTTTCGCACAATGCTGTGGCTGTTTTTACACAAAATGTTCTCTTATTTTCAAAACAAAAGTACAAAAATTGCAAACACATACACTAGAAGTGCAGTAACAATTTTGATTTGTGAAAAGTCCCACCTTGCAGCAAATACATTGTGATATATTGCACACATTTTAAACGGACCTGGTATACTTAATAGTAGCTTCTGTTTATTGAAAACTTTCATATACGTAGTTCATAAATTCGTTCCAATCAACAATATTTTTAAAAAAGTTGCATTTACTTATGTGACTAGTATAGTTTAACAGGTTATTCCTTAGAAGACTCCGCCGCCATTGTTATAAAAAAATCACAATGAAAACAGCTGAACAGGTTTTCAAATCACTGTCTGACCACGTTCACCTGAAAGTGGATGACTCTTCACTTCCAGGCAGTCAACCAACCAACGAGAGAGGTGTGTTTCAGCCGGAACAGACATTCGGTTATTGTATAACAACTGAAAGCAGTTTATAAATACGGCCCTTAGGCTTCTGAGCTCAGAACGCAAACTGAAGTTGTCCAAGGCTCGGCATTACCTTGTACCTATATGTATTTGAGCAACTAGTCTGTAGTCAAACATGGTTTACATACCATAATAATCACATATAGTCTGTCTCACATAAGAATTCCACTTTTTGACAGTTGTGTTTGCATTTATATCGTGAGTTGTTTCCATGAAATAAGCAATGTTTTCCTCTGCCACAAGTAACTTTTGCACAAACACACGTAGCTGGGTCTCAAACTATGCAATTTATCAAAATTAAAAGTAATTTCCTGCAGAAATTGGTACACACGATAGCCTTCAAAACTGTAAAAAAATGGAATTCTTTCGTGAGACAGACTATACTATTTTTGATACTGTACAATATCATAATACTGTGCAGTTTAAACATATACATACTTAAGTTCCTCTGGTAAATCTGTTTGATAAATTGTTACTGTATTAATGTTGGTACTGTGTGTCTGTTTGCAGCTGTTGCTAATACTGTTCGTTCTGCTGAGCCATTGTTTGTTAGTGTTCCACCAAGGCCTCAACGACTACTACACTCTGAAGCGTATATCAGGTACAGTAGAAATTGTCTGTATTGGCTGTTCACTTTGTGAAATCAACCTTTGAGCAAAACTGCTGGTCATGATTGTATATAACAGCCTCATATTGTTTTTACCAAAAAAACATAGTCTGTAACTTTTGAGGCTGCTATACAAGAGACAGTTTTAGTAGTAGTAATAATAATAATAATAATAATTATTATTATTATTATTATTATTATTATTATTGTTTATCATCATTATCGTTGTTGTTGTTGTTGTTGTTGTTGTAGTTGTTTTATTTATCTTGAGTCGAACCACTTTTATGCTCCTAAGAGTTGATTCATTTTTGAAAATGTTTTAGAAAGATGTAAATTCATTAAAATTATTTGTATGATTCAATTCTTTGTCTTGATGCTTCAGGTGTGATGATAATTAATACATATATAAAAATGTTCCCCCCTTTTTTTCCTTCAAATGGGTGTTCTACATGAATATTCTATATTTTTAATTTCTGGTGTTCAAAATTAGTGTTGATGTTATACATACTCACATAAATTGAGTAATTTAGTGTTAACTGTGGTAGTTGCCTTTATGTATGTATGGGTCGCAACATTACGAAAATTATACTGCACCAAACAATTAAGGAATCAGTCAAAAATTAAGGCAATTGTGATGCATCTTACTGTTTGGGGCGTTGAGATTATGTCACGTGAAGTGCGCCGGATAGCTCAGTTTCTGTTTTGTTAAATCTAGATTAGTTGATTTTACACACCCATCAGACAGGTTTAACTTAAATAGAGAAACTCAGATTTGTCAATAGTTACATTTATTGTCCCGTAAATTACACTTTACAACATACAGTACCATTCAGTTATTGCAGTTTGTCTTAAATTTAATAAACTTTTAGAGCAATTCCAGCTACCATGACCTTAATAATGAACTGTATTTCGAATTCAAAGTCTATGTCCATTCTCTTCTAACCACGCCAACGCACTCGAGGCTTCCTCGCCCATCTCACCCACACACGTCCTTCCCTTCATGCCATCCCCGCATGATTGTTACTGCATGACTGTTACTGCATGACTGACCAAGGGCCAGTGCCCGGCAACCATTGCCCAACTACTGCAGCACGACTAATAAATCCTGGACGGTCATGGTAGCTAAGTTATCCCTCGGCGGATTGATAAAACAGAATCTTATACTTACCAAAAACAGTAAAATCGCATAAATCATCTAACAAAGGATTCCAAAATTTTAATTTATAGTTTTTACATCAAAATAATATTCTTTATCAACACAAATGTAATAATTGGGGACAAAAGGTGCGCAACAGTGGAACTATTTTTGCGGCGCAATACCCTAAGCAACCCCCTGTGATGGCTCAGCTGACCAACGTGCGTCAATAACCTACGTCATGAAGAAATTTGATGAAGCAAGCTATCAACCACAACTTTGGTGCCAGAAATCCTACAGCCTGGAGAAGCTTGCAACACAAGAAGTTACTCATTTCACCAGGAAACATTTAATAAGATACTTAAATTGCCAAAACTCAAAAATTAAGAAAAATACAAAGGAAAGTTATACAGTAATACCTGGCTTGTGCGGCACTCGGTTCGTATGTACACTTCGTTAGTACGTACAGATTTTAGCTGGGGAAAAAAAACGAAATGGAAAAATTAAAAATTTTAGTAGTTATAAGTCGCAATATGTATAAGCAGTATAGGCATATGAGCTTAGCCCTCAAATAATGTGTTTCACTATGAAAACAGCAGAAAAATTGGCAAATATTAATTAAGAAACGCCGCTGCAAGTGAGCAAGCCACAGAGTGCAACCTGGTTCACTGACCTGCCGCCAGCTGTTTCTCAGAGCGGCATCTGCTTCTCCCTTGCTTGCGCTACCTCTTTCTCTCTCTCTCTCTGGTGACTCTGTATGGCGAGGTGCGCCATGTGCTGGTCATCATAGATCATGCCCCGCCCATCGCTGCCACTGCCAGCCAATGTCGACACTAGGTGGGCGTCACAAACGCCAAAAAATAATTGTAACTCTGCCATTTTACCTTTACTTCTCCACCCACGCCAGGCACAACGGCACCATTCATCCTTAGGAATTACTTGCTACGTGTACGATTTTGATTATTGCTTTTCTTCACGGACTGCAATTTGGATTAAAATTTCAAAGTTGGAAAGTGTAAGCGTGAAAATATATTGTTTACATATAATTTCGTAACAGGCCAAATATAATCACGAGTCGTTTACAGACAGCACAATTTTGAAGTTAGGCCTACATTACGCTGAGGCCGTGTATTTTTATAGTCATTTACTATTAATTTTCTTGTTCGTGTTTTTCTGACATTATTTTGCTTATAATAGCATCAGAAAATTTCACTAATCTATGTTTTATCGTAGGAAGTAAGATAAAATACTTCATTTTCTCACAAGAAACGTGTAGACGTATGTTGCATTTTATTGGAGTTGTTGCGCTACATATTTTCATTCATTTTAACTGACTTTGTAGTCTTTTCTAAAGAAATGGTGTATAATTTATGTCCGAATATATTATCACACTATATAAACGTTAACATAATACGTAAAAAAGACGTGAATACAACTTCTGCCCAGTAAAGAGAAACCAATATGCCTTGTTAGTAATCGTTTACGTTTAAAAGTTATTGACGTACATTTCGGGTATCATTTTGTTTATATTGCAGCGTCCTACCAAAAGAATGCTTCTTTATCAACCTGAAACATTGTATAACGTCTTACATTCCAGTGGCAGAAATAAACTCAGCAAATATTGCCCGCTGCATGTAAAGTTGCGTTCTTGTTTTTCGTAATTTTATTTACTCGTTTATTGTTTACGCACAAATGGAGTATTAATTTACTCTGGATTTTTTGGCGTACTAAGATAATATGTGTAAGAACACCTTCTTTCGGAAAAGAGTCTCTTGGAAATGTGATTGTATCATCCGAGACCTCTTATTGATTCTCTCTCATGCCCGAGGGGGGTGGGGAGTTTCTGTCAGGCAGAAATTTGGTCTTATCTGTTCGTACGGACAACTCGATCGTACAGACAAATTTTAGGGAACCGTGAGTGTCCGTAAAATCGGGGTTCGACTGTATCAACAGAATTAATTAAAATTTTACTGTTGTCAGTTTGAAACCAAACAAGCCAGGAAAATAAACAAACGACTCTACTTTAAAATTAAAATTTTGAAAGGATGAATTTAAACTAACCATGTCCCCAATTACTAGGTTATTGAATCCTGTTGTATCATCCCGAACACATGATGAACCAATACTGAGTAGGCATATAGCCTGTTATTAAAGACTTAAATTTAATTTTAAAAAATATATTTTATGTAGGTTAAAATAATGAGGGGAAGTGGCTGAGCACTTCACACTATGTTGGTTTGAGACATTCCTGGTTATTTTTCTCAACAGTAGCATCTGACTTTGACACAAACTTGTAGTGGCACTTAAAACTGAGATGAGTGGCATGGTAGTGGAAGTGTAAAAGCAGTACGAGTGAAATGTCATTAACACAAGCCTTATCAGTACAAAGTGGTTTTCTTTGTACTTGGAAAGAGATGAGAACTTGAATGCTAAATATTAAATTTAATGCTCAAACAATTTTACTTATACGTACTGTACATAAAACAATGTAATATTATGTCAATTAGTAAAAAAAATTCATGATGGAATAAGAATGTTTAGCTAACATCCTGAAATAAGTAAACACTTTCTAATGCATACATCATTACCTCAAACAGCAAAATATTAGGCCTCTTTGTGTTTGTATTAAAGAGGCGACATGTACAAAGCTGTATATTTACAGTATTCTTTGTGCCGTCATTCAGCCAAATTTGGAAAGAGGTGGAACAGAAGCTTGTAATGTTGACTTTATATTGTGCAGGTACATTGAGGGCTTGCAAGCAGACAACAGGTACATCTCAAACTGGGATAAACAGCTGCGTGCCACCCCTGAGAATACACAGCCACCAGACCCAAGCAAGCTGCCAGCTCATTGGCTTTCCAACAGTGTTGGTAATCACGGCAGCATCGTGAATGCCTTGTGGGCACTGCGGGACTTCATGATGAGGGATGCCTTGGGCATCAACAAGACTATTTGAAATTACACTGCCATGATAACTGTGGGTCAGTGCTTTATGCAGTATTCTTTTTTAATTTTATTAAGTCACTGGAATCATCTTTTATATAGAGTGGTGAATGAGGCAGCTTCACTGCGATTGTTTTGTTGTGTGCTGTTGTCAGTAACTGTGTAGGTTTAACCATGACTCCATCATTATTGATGTAATGGATAAAACTTGAGTGCAGGTAGTTGAAATTGGTTGAGTTGTAGAAGTGGTTTCTGTACATGGTACACCATGGTCAATTGTTTTTCTCCAACACATTTTTTCATTATTGAAACCATTCCATCAGTATTTATTGCACTGAATTTGGAGTAAATTTTGTACATGTTTGTGTTTTTGAGAAATTTTAATGTTAACTTTTGCTTAATAAAAGTTGCGAAGATGTTATTGAATTTATTATTAATTTTATGTGTGTTTATTAAAACTGCCTTTCCATTAATACATATATAACACTCACACACTTACTGCAGAAGTATTATGGGTCATATTGTGGCATGTATTACAGTGAAACCCTCTTAAGAAGTTCCCACTTAATAAGTTTTCCCCCTTAATAGGTTTGAATTATTTTTACAATGTCTATGTATACATTAGTAATTTAACCCCTTTAAAAAGTTTTCCCAGCTAAGAAGTTTAAATTTTTCAGTCCCTTCAGAAACGTCTTAACAGGGTTTTACTGTATATTCTACTTTTGGTTAGGTTACACTTAGAAAAACAGTAGGTTGGATTGTAGTTTTAAAGTTACTTACTCGCCATATAATGAAGCTGGGCTAAGCCAGCAAAACATTGCACAAAAATACATGTTCGTCCTTCCTTATGTGTGAGTCACTATAAAGAAGTACCAGCATGTGGGAACCTCAACCCTCTGTCTACTTATTTAATTGGTTCTCCTTGAATAAGGTATTCATCATGCTCATATTGAGCCTAGAATCTAAATATTTACCGTATTTACTCGCGTGTATTGCACATTTTTAAATCAAATTTTTCAACAGAAAAAAAGAGGATTCGAAATTTTATGCAATGCTCTGTAAAATATATTTTTTGTTAAAAAAGACTTATTACAACTTCAAAAATCATCTGAAAGAACAGTATAATATACGTAAGAAATTTAAAGTACTTTACAATATATAAAACTACGTACGTAAATATGCTACAGCCTCAAGGTCACTTACCACCTGTCACACGCCGCAGCGCTGTGACGTCTGCTGGCCGCTGCTATTGCATCTGCACCATGCACTCTGGCTCATGGCTTGTGTTCCGGCACCCCGGCACTTGGAGGATTGCACACATTTAGAATAGCAACATGAAAAAAAACTTTGTATGGTAAATTAAACGAAAACTTCCACAAAAATACTAAAAAAGGAAAAAAAAAAATCTTTGTGCAACGTTATCAAAAATTAAAAATTGTTACTGCAATGTACGGAAAATAAACATACAATATGAAATAAAATAAAATTGTACACTGTCTACTCCGATTCTTGAGACGAAACATCATCAATGTCTTCGCTGTCACTGGTGGCGTTTTCCTCATTGTCAGTGTTAGAATCGGCAATGTCGTTCCACATAATGTCATCTTCAGTGCCGTCCAGCTTGTTTGAAATGCCAGTTTTCTTGAAGCTCTTCTTGATTATTTCTTCAGAAATCCGGTTCCAACTGTCCATGATCCACGAACACACTTTCTCGGGCGCTGGTCACTGAATTTTCCCTCCAGGCGTCAGCGTGTGGTTTCCCTGAGCCATGTATTCTGTATACATGTGGGTATGATATTTTTAAATGGCTTACTAACACTTACGTCAAGCCGCTGCAACAAGCCTGTCAGTCCGACGGGGATGACAGCCATGTCACTCTTGTTTTCTGACAGTTTGGTTTTGACCTCTTCAGTCAAATGACCTTTAAAACAGTTTTAACACCAACAATGACTGCAATTTTAAAAGGCTGCCTGGTGGATTAAACCAAACTGTCTTCAGCCAGTTGAGCATTAATCTGCTGTCCATCCAACCTTTTGGGTGAACATGCTCATACATTCCCCTTGGAAACTTGCATTTCGGGGTTGTTTTCCTCCTGAAGATCACGTAGGGAGGGAGCTTCCGGCCGTCAGCGGTTATAATGATCATAACTGTAAAGCGTAGCTTTTCTGCGCCGGAAGTCCTTACCAACACGCTACATGCTCCCTTTTCCTCTGCTGTCGTCCGACGAGGCATTTCAGAACAGACAGGTGTCTGATCCGCGTTCCCTATCTGGGACAGATTGTAAGAATTCGTTTTCCTGAGGCGGATGACAAACTTGTGGAAGTTTCAAATTTTTTCAGTGTGGTCTTTAGGTAACCATTGACACAGCGTTGTCCGCCTTCGTAGCGAGAGCCGTTTTTCACCGCATAAACCTCAGGACCCACCCTCGACTGGCTTTGAACTGGTCAGCAGGAATATTTTCATTCCGTGCAATTTCACGAGCGCGGAATTGAAGCATTTCGACTGATAGTGCATATCCTTCTTTCCTGCACTCTTGGGCATATTCTAACACACGTCTGTCAATCACAGGAAATTTCCCTTGTTTAGGTCAACTGAACACTCGTGTGCTAGACGAAGCACCTACTAGTGCAGCCTTCTGTTTACGCCAGTATCTGACGTGGCTGTCTTTAACGGAAAAGTGGCAAGCAGAAGCACAATTCCCGTGTTCTTCTGCATATGCTGTTGCCTTCAGCTTGAAGGTGGCAGTGTAGTTAGCGCGCTTGCCCATTTTTACGTAATTAAATACTGAAAAAAATGCAGTGGTTACGCTCACTAACAGAAACAGATACCGTATCGTAAGCTGACTAGTGACTTCACAAGTACTGTTACGTGTAGATGGGCGCGGGAGGAGGAATGAGCTGGCTAGAATTGACTCAGGGTGGCGACAGAGCGGGAAAACAGGGAATAGTCAGGGAATTTTAGTGGCCTGAAAAAGTCGGGGAATAGTCAGGGAAAATTCCCCACCCATCTCCTTTTTCGGAAATTGAAAAACAATTGTTAAAATCAGTTAAAATGAGGTCTACGTGAATGGAGTAGCGCGGACTGGCAAGCGTGAAGATGCATCTGGTGCCTTTCATCGGACATCACTGTACCATAATCCCAGGGAAGAAAGCCATATGTAGCTGGGCCAGCTGCGTCACATACACCACTTTTATCTGTAATCTATTCAGTTGTTTACTGCACGACGCTTCCGACGCTTCCTGCTGGTGGTAGAAAGGGCGGACGGAATTCTATTTTTAGAGCAACGGTGTGCTTGCTTTTGAATAAGTTGGGCGAGGTGTCAAGGGGGAAGAACTTAACATGGCTGGAGACAGAAGAGGAACTTGGGGAGGGGGAGAATGGGAGCTAGGAGGTTGTAGAGTTACAAAAAACTGATTAAAGTACTGCTTTACATGCTTGTGGCAAGCACACTTCACAGGATCTCTCAGTGAGTACCTCTGTAATACTCATAAAATTACATTTTTCCAGGGAATTTTTTTATGTAATCTTGTATAGTATTGGGCTTTTTGATTGTACGTACAGTAGTATTTAATCATGAAAAATGTTTCTTATTGGATGAGAATTTTCTCCATGCATAATTTATTTGTGTACTACATGAAATTGTAAATTTAATTTCCCAATGTAACAATTGTATTACTCTGAATTTTTGACATCAATTTAAATTTTATTACTTTAGTTGCAACTGTCTGTTGTAATTTTGGTTTAATTATTTTATTTCAACATGCAAGATTAGAGTACGCAAAGTATATTGTTTACATTGTGTAAACTGTGTAATGAATCTGTGTTTCCTGAGGTAAGAAGTTTTACACAAATATTTTATTCATGTGGTAGGCCTTTTAATTTGTCGATTGTGAGAAGCCATAAGTTAAGTATTTCTGTAAATTTCTTACCGTCAAAATGTACTTAAGAGTTGTAACTTTCAGTTCTAATATTTATATTATTATAGTCATACTTAAAAAACTTGCAAAAATAGAGCACACAAAATATGCTGTTGGTATGTTTACTATGCAATCAGTGTTTTCTGAGGTATGTATTTTTCATGCAAATTACACAAATCGTAGAAGTATTTTGGACATACAGTGAACCCTCGATAACTCGGACCTCGATGTCCCGGACTTCGGATAACTCGGACAGAATTTCAAAAAACAAAAATTTTCAATTAAATTATTTTTGGTCAAAAATCATAAGAAAATTGTGTCTGCCTCATTTAAATCCATCACGTTTTATTTAAAAACAGTATTAAGCTTTAAAAGCAGTTGCTCATCGCTACGTAGCCTTTAATAATCCCACCGTAAAATATGTGGCATGTTCCGTGTAGTTAAATGTTGCTAGCGAGGCGCGCGAGTAGAGATGCAACTCAGCAAGCGCGCGAGTGGAGATGCAACTCAGCAGGCAGACCTCCCTTCTTTATCTTTCCTCCCTCTTCTCCGCGCGAGCCCCACATGCATGTGCGTCGTAAATAAACACTACAGTATGATGCTGATGAATTTGACGGTAGCTACAGGTCACAATAGCACCTGAATGGAAATTTATTTTGTTCTGGTATGTGCGATAAATTCAAGATTGCAAAATGATTTGTTCCGGACATTAATAAAAAAAATTAAAAGCCACTGGTTTGCATTGCAATGTAGGCAAGGTGGTGAGAGGGTTTTACGGCCCTTTAACGACGCCTTACAAGCCGATGAGGATGAAGTGAGGTGAAAGAACAACACAACATCCATGCCCGAGCAAGGATTCGAACCCAGGGCCTCTCGCACCGTAAACTGGCGCCTAACCCACTACGCTAGAGGCCGGCGCGATATCGAAAAAATAAAACATGGGTTAATAAATTATAAAAAAAGGGGAGGGGGCAGAAAGAGGCTTTTGCCCCAGGTCGCACATTCTAAAGGGCCTCGCTTTTGAAAATGTTAAATGGTTAAAATTAATGGGCTTTTATTGAGCACCCTTTAATGTTGATGGTATCTGCGAAATTTATTTTAAGTGTAAAGTGTGTGTAAAGACGTCACTGATCTATGACGACGCAGCCAAGGTAAGATAGTTTGGAGGGAGGCCTACAAGTGCACATTATCACTTCAACCACGGCCGTGACTTCAAGTAAACAAAAAAAAAAAAAAAAAGGAGGAAAGGTAGACTGAGATTTACGTTGCTCCTGGCCTCGTATTCTAACAAAGAAGCCCTGGAAAAAAAAAAAAAAACAATTTCTCGTAGGAAACTAGCAGCTGGCTGCAGACACTGTGACATGCTGATGTAGAGTAATTTTTCACGTAAACATCTCGTGAGTTGCATGTGGTCACGTGCGGTGTTTTTATTGCTGTTGAGACTGTACCGGTTGACCTTGACTACTTCCGCTCGCGCTCTACCACCCTAGCTTATCTCACACACACACGCGCACAGACTGTCATCAGCCAGACGAGAGAAGGGGGTGAGAACTTTTATGTGGTCGAAGGGTGCCTTGGTGCCAGCTTCTAGTACAGATAAAAAAGATCAGCCAGAAGTAGCATAAAAAATAAATAAAAAAGAATTGTCGGCCCAGGTTGTTTGACATTCTTTCTTTTATAGTTCTCCCGTTACAGTGATAATTTCCCCACTACCCCCTCCTGTAAATTGATACGTACAAAGCAGTCTATATTGCAGCTTCTTTTGCTGGTAGAAATGATAGCGTACTGATTTCCTCACGTTTCTTTTAATTATTGACTGATTACCCCTTCTCCCCGGACGCCCCTCGATAACACGGACAAATCGTAACTCGGACAGCTTCTCCCCCCCTTTTAGTCCGAGTTATCGAGGGTTCACTGTACATAATTGCAGCAAATGGTTTGCCACACAAAACCGGACAATACATGCAGACAAGCAAAAGGATGCTTTTGGTTGTTTACTTTTCTGTTTGTCTGCGTGTATTGTCTGGTTTTCTTTGACTCACAGTTTGCTGCTATGGCGTAATTCCATAATATTAATTTGATTTTCAACTTGTCCCATTGCAAGAATGGTTTAGATACAACACAAATTTTTATTCGTAGTACATTAAAACTAGTACTATGTGCAAAATGCATTGAATTGGGCAAAGAAAAAATGATTTCCTTTATAAAACATAAAAAACTGGGTTTAAAAAAATTTATTAGGTCAGGGAAAATTTTCAGTTCGGGTGGGAAAAGTCAGGGAATTATATTCCCAACAGTTTGTAGCCACCCTGGTGGCTAGGTATGGCGCGCTAGCAGGCGAACGAAGCCGAGAGAGCGTGCCGAAAGGTACCGAACCTAGCCTACTAGACAAAAGCCACTTACCTCATGCCTTCAACCATCCTTCCTCCCCTTCCTCCCCTCCCTCGTACATTCCTATCACGCCTTCAGCCATCCTTCCCCCTGTCCTCCCACACGTCAGCAAGCCGATGACAACAGCCAGCTGGCCTGTTTAAAAATAGCTTTTTGGCCCCCACACAGAGCGCACGCCACACGTGTTGTTCCGACAGCATCGAGCGGCACAGCACGGCAAATCTCATCACCCGCGACGCGAAAAAACCACTGCGCAATATATGCAAATTTTTTTTAAATCTGAATACATTGTTGAAAAGTCGCTGTGTGCAATATATACGTGATGGCGCAATATATGTGAGTAAATACGGTATTTTATCTCCCAGAATAATGTCTCTCCTTGACAAGGAATCTTTCAGTGTGCTCGTTAATAAGTACATGAGTTTTTGCTGAAATGATTTGCATTGGAATTATTTCCTCTAATATCTTAAGAAAATTCTTCTAGGACACCTACGTTCTGCATTTACTCATCCATAGCGTGACCATTTCTCTAAAAATAAATTAATATATCTCGGTGGTGCCTAGTAAACATGGAAAAAATAAAAGACTAGAAAATCTTGTTAATCCATTGATGTGTATAACTAAGTGCAACTCATTAAAAATAATCCTACATAAAGACATTTATATTTTATGGTACATTGCGTGTGTGTTATTATTTCCCGTGTAAGTATGGTATAAAAAATTTGATTCATGATTAAAATGTGGCAACTCTCCAGTTACCACTGCGTTACCAACAGCGCATCTTCAACCAACTAGTGTGACTCATTGTGTCTGGCAATTGGTCATGTAGGCACTCTGGAGGATCTAGGCCCATGCGTCGTGAAGACTGGTACTTAGGTGCTCGGTTTAGCTGCCTTGTCTTATAGGCAAAAAATACAGAGGAGCTAGGTGCACGTACTGTGAAGACTGGTACCTAGATGCTCGGTTTAGCTGCCATGTCTTATAGGCACAAAATACGGAGGATCTAGGTGCGCGTTTTGGCTCGCCGTGCTTCCGATCAACAGACGTTTGCAACGGTCACGTTTTACTGGGAATGTCGGGCACTAAATTATTTTCTACATTCTACGTATTTACCATTCTGGCTAAGACGTTTTCTCACTTAAAGCAATCGCAAAAGCTGGTCCCTTGAAACACTTCTTAACATAGTTTTACTGTATTGTGTTCCCTGTTGAAAAAGATGGGATGTGGCCATTGTGCTGGTTCCCAAAATACAAGTAAAACTGCAGTGTTGAGTCCTGAAACTGTACACACTGTGCATCTAACCTTTATGCAGAAAAACGTATTGTACAAAGAGTTGCAGGTTGCTTCGTCTACAAACTTCTTACAACACACATTAAAACTCCAAGAAACATAGCAGTTATTTCCTTTCTCTATTTTACAATAAAATTTATGCACCATATTAAAGTGTTCGGCTGCCCACATATTTCCAAAGCCTTCATGTTCTATAACCTCACAGCAGACTGTCTTCGCCCCACACACACACTTGCCATCCATAAAAAGGGGTCTGGCAATGTAAATGGAGAAAATAGCACAGTCTTTGAAACACAGAACTAAAGCTCCTACGTGCTTAAGAGCAATAGAATGCAAAGACAAAATCCTTGGAAACTTATCATATTTACGTGTGTATAAGTGCCCAATTTTTTACTATAAAACAGTCTGTAACTTGAGAGGCTTTTATGCACGAGATAATTAGAATTAAAAAATTTAATTTGCTCTCTAGACAAAGAACCACTTTTATGCTCCAGAGAGATGGTTCAGTTTTGAAAATATTTTAAAAAGATAGTATACTGTAATCCAAAAAAAAAAATTTGGATGGCTTAATTCTTTGTCTTGATGTTTCAGGTATGTTGTTAATACATATCAATGGCATATCGTCATTAGACGCTGATATGCCCAGCATTCCCGTTCTAAAAGTAAAGAATCTAATTGTTAGTCGTTTTTATTGTGTGTACATTAGTGCAAGTGTACTAATTTGACAGCCAGGGTGTTTCTCTGCCTTTCCTTCTCACCTCAGTCTTCAGTAACGTCAGCTTGACTGGGCGTATGTATGGACCCCTAAAAACTACAAATAAAAATTGCTGATTTAAAAATTTCAAAAACTGCACAAAAATTCAGTGTTAAAAATTTTAAGCTGTTGTGAGATATGCCCTTGTAGGGTTTATGTCACACTTGCCTCACCCTGTGTGGGAACCAAATACATCCTAATTACATTACATGGGCATGTCGCCATTAATATACCTTACTGCCTATCTCCAGCCTAATCGCAATTGTGAAATAGGTAACTAAAAATTAATATGATAAATGTAGTCATTTTTATTAATAACAATTTACTTCAGCACATCTACTACATCAAATAATTACTAAGGACCAGTGTGTATATCTGTTAATAGAGTCTAAGTTGTAGCAAGCCTGACTCCAGAATTATTAGACGTTCTTCCTACTTGATAGATTTTTCACTTTTACGTCACCTAGAGTTACTTGAAAAGAAAGACAAATCTTGCACACAAACCAAGTCATTTAAACCACCAGGATTTCACGGCAGTATTATAAAAGCTGACGCTTACCTTAATTGTCCACATACCATAAGTCTCGTTGACTGAGTCGCCCACTGCACTTAGTTACCCAGTACGTGTCTCGTCCTTCAACACGCTGAGAAGTTCCACCTGGCCAATATGTTGCAGTTAACCATGGTCGTCGTCCCTCTTTTCCTTGTGTCCTACTGACGGTTGCATCCAAACCCTGCTAACTCCTGGTGCACATTACAAATCAACCATTATATACCACAACCATATTCGCAGTCAGCAAACCGCCGTACGTCCTTCCTCTTTGCTGGTCATCGGTCAAGTCCCCCTTCTCCATTGCACATTGCACACCTCCATCCACTATGACACATGCTCCCAGCGGACTTGCTACAAACTGTGAGCTTGCTACTTTGAAATTTAATAAAAAGAAATTATAATGAAATATAATCATACATAAACAGGGTTCCCAACGACCGGGAAAACAGGGAAAACAGGGAAAATTCAGGGAAATTAAAATGTGTGTTACACACAGGGAAAACTCAGGGAAATTCTTTGTGCGGAATCAATATATACCGTATTTACCCATGTACCACCCGCACATTTATTCTCAAAAACAAAATCGCAAAGTTGGGGCATGATTCGCACATGTAAATC
>PNEQ01120593.1:0-46207 GCA_003012365.1 Medauroidea extradentata
CTTTCAGGGCACACGTAATTTGGAATTTCCACTGTGGATAATTCCGTCCATCAAATTTGTTGATGCTTGCAATGTCCAAGCGATCCGCCATCTTCAAGGGTCGCAGAGCACAAAACACACTCTACCTGGTAGTTTAACTGTCCACTTATCAAATTCGCGTCTTCAATACCAGGTGTCTTACACGTCTGGGCCCATAACCAGTTAAATAAAACGACCAGTTTAACGCCTAACACATAAGCCCATCTTTAATCTTTATCTCATATTACAATCCCATCTTGCACACAGCTTTACAACACGTTCACACACTACTCTACCTTCTTTTGTCACATCCACTTTTTACTTTCTACCAACATAACAGAATTGTCATCCAACACTTATCTGTTTGAGTTTGCTTCTTTCTCAGCCATAAGTCAAGAAGTGTCGGTTTTCTAACTAGTGTTACACTAAAAAAACTATTTATTACCTCACACATTTCAGATGCTACAATTTTTTTCCCTGCATTATTTAGATGCATGCCATTCCTAGTAAAATTGGATCAATCCATAAAACTAATACCAACATACCTTACATTTTTGTACTTCGTACATAATTTCTCAAACTTTCTATTTGTGTCACTGATAGCAATATTAACACATGGCACTACCTGAAGGTTTTGTATATGAACACAATAAAGATAGGTTATGTCTCTTGAAAATGGCTATTTATGGCCTGAAGCAATCTTCCAGAGTTTGGTATGAAAAAGTAGAACAATTTCTAGTGAGATAAGGATTACAAAAAATTAGATATGACCCTTGTGTTTTTTGGAACAAAAGTGATAGCACTTTCACTGTGATTGATTTGCATGTTGATTTTTTTTTGCAAAGTGTGAACGGAAAAAGCAGCTAAGCAGAATTTGTAATGTAAAGGACTTGGTAAGAATAAAATATTTTCTTGGTATACATTCTGAAAGAGATGCAAATGGTTTGAACATTCATCAGAAATGTCTTATTCCAAAAATGTTAAAAGTGTGGAAAATCCAAACCTAGTTAAAACCCCTTTGGAAATGAAGTGTAAATTTAACTAGTCTAGTATTGAAGAGTCACCTGATGCCTCACATATGTCCCTATTTGGATGTTTAAAAAGATTGTGTGTTTCACTTGGGACTTGGGTCAGACCCCTCTCTGTCCTGCTTCAATTTGACAGTTGATCCCCGCATTTGTCATCTTCAGGATTTTTTTCTCTTCTTCCGTTCTTTTTCCATGGATCCTTCGGTGTCAGATTTGGCTCGCCAGGGGCGAAGTCACGTTTGTGTTGGTGTTTTGTGTGTGTCGTGTTTGGGTGTATTGTTATCATGTCTGTGTTTTGTGTAATGCTGCGTATGGACGTGTCGTCTGTTTTGTGTCGTGTTATGGCCACTTGTGTTGTGTTTGTGCATGTGTAGTTGGCATGCCTTTCATTTTTCCTTGTGTACTCCAGGGAGTCTTATTTATATGTGCACATGTGTTTGATATAGTTTTTAAGTAAGACAAATTTAATAGATTGTATACATATTTTGGGTATAAAACGTGCTTGAAGCGCTGTGTGATACAATGTATTTATTTTATATTTATTCAAGGTTTTTATGTCATTATGTTATATGCAAATTTGGTTGGTTTTACCTATGTGAACAATGTGAAGGTTACAAGGTCACATATATTAAAATACTAAATAAAATTTTTTTGTAATCTTTAAAAAACATGTAATTTTTATTTCAAATTTCAGCATTTTTATTTAAATACAATAAACTTCATTTATTTTTATTTTTATGTATGAGGAAATTGTTGCTTGTGAGATTGTTATTCACTGTGAATTTTTTCAGTTTGGTAACAGAGCTTGTTTTAGTGTCGTACTTAAATCTGTAACATGCAAGATTTGACTTTGATGAACCAATACGCAAAAACTATGAGACAAAAAATTTTATAAGGGCAAAATTTAGTCACATTTTGTGTCTAAAATAAGAAAAACATCTGGTACAAATAACAAATGAAAACATGGTGATGAAAATTACAGTAGACTGTGCCCTTAACTTATCTGATTCCGTAAATACTTATTACTCTTATGCTGTTCAAGTTCTTGTTATATTTCAATATTTACATTTTCATCTACAATATCTTCATACCTTGCCAATTCACTTTTTTCCTTACTTACATGATTTGTATGACCACTCTGCATTTTCACTAATATTATGACTTTCCGTCACACCTCCACAGCTAAAATTATATAAATGATCACGTAATTAGCACAATATATCATTCTGAACCGTCTTGTTACAATTGTTGCACCTGTCATCGTATCTATGTTTAATTTTATTGCTACCGTTCTAAAATGTGTCAGTCACAAGCAACATCATCTAAGCTAATCTGTAAAGGCTAACTAAAGTTTATTTCAACAGCTGCAAAACAGTTCAGTTTAAATATTTTATATTACAATGGTGAGCCAGTGTTTTAATACAGTTTACACTACAGTTAAACACATTCATAAATTAAATAGTATTGTTACAAGTTAGGGCTAGGTACGTTTGGAGATAGACATCTTTGATAAAAGAAAGGAAAAAAATAAAGCTAGCCTAGTTTATTTGCGCAACTATCTATACAAAAATAACTATATCTACAATGAATTATCACAATAGAAGTCAAACAAAACAAATAACTGCTACTTACAAAAAGGAAAAAAAATACATCTACATAAGTTCTCTGTATATGGAAAGATTACTAGTCACTCACAATGGTGGACCCAATGAAGGAACACCGAGGAATCTTTTGTGGCCTAGAAACACCTTCTTCCTACTACTTGCTGCGGTCTCACTCACTGGACACCCTTGAACACTCATCGCAACCCAATACTTCTCGTCACAATCACTTGAACTCGCACCAGGCACCTGCCAGCCAAAATTCTCTCTCCCCTGCCGCAGCTCCCCCTTATAGACCCACACCTAAATCACGAATTCTCTCGGCAAGTCTCTATTCTCCAACCTCCTGGAAAGGCGTCGCTTCAAAGTCAAGCACCACCCTGAGAGATAAAGAAGGAACAGGAACATTCCAGAACACCATATCTCCATCGGTTACCCAATATTGGGTGCAGGCGGTCACCACCACCGCACATGGGCGACACAATGTACGCCAAACCTCTTTGTTATTGCTGCTGCTATATCGGCTTATTCTGCTCTCAGATTACAGTGGTATGCAGGTTGTTATCGTGGAGTAATACAATCCATGCAGCAACACAAGAAGGTCTTTTAGTGCTGCCGCCACTGTATTGTATTACACCGCCCAGCCAGACAGTCGGGACTCGCAACACTATTCCCTACTTAAGTCTGTTCGTCCCGAGCAAACACATTAGACTCTGGTACATCATAGAGAGCCAGCCTGTCAATATGCACAACCTTGGGTTTTCTAGTCCGAGAGCCATTGCGAACAATCCGGAAGACCACATCATTTATCTTCTTGACAATTTGGTCAAGGCCTTCCCAGCATTTCTGTAGTTTCGGACAGTATCCTTTCCATCGCTGTGGGTTATACAGCCACACCAGCTGCCCTTCTTGAAAAGTCTTTTCATGTCCCCTCCGATCATACCTCGTTTTCATCCCGTCGCTGTTGACTCTTAAATGTTGCTGAGCGAAGTCATGGACTGTGCCTAATTTGCGACACAGTTCGTCAGCATACATCGTCGGTGAAGCAGGCTGCTCTTCTTCTGCTGGCCTCCCAAACAGAAGGTCACTTGGAAGACGAAGCTCTCGCCCTCACGGCAAATTCAAAGGTGTTACCCTTGTGGCTTCATGGACTGCTGACCGATATGCAAGGAGAAACGGGGGTACCTTGGAGTCCCAGTCCTTTTGATTGTCTGCTACAAAAATAGACAGATACTTATCTAAGGTACGATTTAGCCGCTCGACCATCCCATCCGGCTGAGGATGCAAAGGAGTAGTCCGTGTCTTCTTCATTCCCAGAATTTTGGTCACTCCCTGGAATAACTTGGCTTCAATGTTGCGGCCCTGGTCGGAGTGAAGTTCGAGTGGCACTCCAAACCTTGAGAATACATGCTCCACTAAAGCATCGGCCAATATGCTAGCCTCTTGTTTAGGTATTGGTATGACTTCAGGCCATTTGGTGAAGTAGTCTTGCGCTACCAATAGGTACCGATTCTTCCTCTCAGTCACTGGCAAGGGACACAACATATCTACTGCCATCCTCTCAAACGGGGCTCCAACAATGAACTTCTGAAGATGACCACGCCCTCTAGTTCTTGGTCCCTTTCTTGCCGTACAAGCATCACATGTTCGGCACAACCTCTCGACATCATCCCTGCAATGTAGCCAATAGTATCGCAATCTAACTTTGTTGAGAGTCTTATTAACTCCAAAATGTCCTCCAGCTGCTGAACTATGAAGTTCCTTCAGCATCTCTGGAACTCTAATTTCTGGGAGTACCAGCTGCAGGCGTGTTTCTTTGCCTTCTGCACTTTCCCATTTCCAGTACAAGACGCCAATTCTCAGAGACAAAGAATCCCATTGTGCCCAGTATGCCTTAGTTCTAGTAGTTTGATCAGATAACTCAGCGCACTCTGGGCGCTGGCTTTTTTCATTCTATTCTAGTATTGGCCCAAGAGCAGGGTCCTTTCCCTGATCTTCGCCAACCTTTTCATTGTTCTAGGAAGAATGTTCATTGCCAGTTGTGAACTCTTAGATTCTTGTTATCCGAGCAGTTGTTGTCTTCCCAGCCTTCTCTTCTTGGCGATCACAATGAAAGCACATTGGCTCGCATGGCCTCCTAGACAGTGCATCAGCATTGTTGTGTAAGCACCCAAGTCCGTGCTGTATTTCAAAATCGTACTCTTGAAGGTGTTGCATCCACCTAGCTATCTGTCCTTCTGGGTTTTTGAAGTTCAGTAACCAACGTAATGATGCATGATCTGTTCGTAGAAAAAAATGCCTTCCATATAAGTAATGGTGAAAATGTGAAATAGACTTGACCATTGCCAGGAGCTCCCTGTGAGTTACAGAGTAATTTCTTTCAGGCTTATGTAACACTTTGCTGAAATACTCTAATGGCCTCTCTTTTCCATCCTGGATCTGTGACAACACAGCACCAATCCCCACATCGCTCAAATCAGTGTCTAAAATGAACTGTCCATCACTACTAGGATAACCTAGGACAGGAGGTGAAACCAAAATCTCCTTTAATTTTCTGAATGAGGATTCACAATTGGGGGTCCAGAAAAATTTTCTTTTAGTCTCAGTCAACTCATGTAATGGCTTTGCTATTGTGGCGAATCCATGCACAAAATGCCAATAGTAAGCACACAGTCCAAGGAACTTCTTAATTGAGTCCAATCAGATGGACGTGGCCAATCTCTAATTGCTTTCGTCTTCTCTGGATCTGTTTCTATCCCTTCAGCCAACACTACATTTCCCAAAAATTTCACTTTCCTTTGAAAAAAATTACACTTTTTGGGAACTAGCTTCAAATTAGCTGCTGTCATCCTCTGAAGCACTGAATCAAGACGTGTCAGGTGTTCATCAAATGTCTTCCCTGTAACCACAATGTCATCTAAATAAACCTGACAAATATCCAAAGGTAATACTATTTCCATAAGTCATTCAAATGTTGCTGGAGCATTGCATAGTCCAAAATGCATGACCTTGAATGGCCAAGTTCCTTTCCCTTGTACAAAAAAAGCAGTCTTCTCTATCTTTTGAGGCCACTTCACACTGCCAGTAACCGCTTTTCATGTCCAAGGTTGAGAACCACTGGGATCCAGCCAGGCTATGCAAAGTGTCATCTATCAAAGGAAGTGGGTATGAGTCTTTCCTGGTCACATCATTCATCCGCCAGTAATCTACACAAAATCGTGTTGAGCCATCTTTCTTCTTAACCAACACAACTGGAGATGACCAGGGACTGTTCGATGGTTCTATCACATCCAGATCCTTCATTTCCTTCAGAATATCATCAACTACCTCATGTGAAGAAAGAGGTAGACATCTAGGGGGTTGCTTGATAGGTCTGGCGTCTCCTATTTTAATATGGTGAAATGCCACAGATGTCCTACCAAGATCATGTGAGCCACATGAAAAAGCATTTTGATTCTTTATTAAGATTTCTGAAACAGCATTCTCTTGTCTCCAGTCCAGGTTTTCCTTTGTCCTCTTCAGGAGTTCTGTAAGTGGTTCTGGCTTCACAAGGTCCTCCCATAAGACCTTAGACTCAGTTTAGTTTATCTGGGAAACCTGCTTACACAAGCCAATCGTTGCCCCCTTCTCAAGACGAATTGCCTTGTCAGTCAGGTTCATCATTCTAACATGGAAATTACTTGATCTTGATGAAACCAAAGTCCTTGCTATAAGTACTCCATCAGGGATGTTACTCCCTCTTCTCATAGACTCGATTAATCCTAGGTGCCTTACAAACTGTCCTACACAGCGGCCTGGTATCATAATTTCGCTAGAAGCGGGCAACACAGTGGCCTGACAAAAACTACGGGGCAGCTGACTGGTGATGATAATTCTGGTCGTGGTATCAGTACTAACTCTGTTTCACCAACCTTCAAGACCCCCAGTCGAGTGTCAATATAGTATCCTAGTTTGCACAGAACATCTAGTCCCAGTAAACATGCATCTGCAATATCCGCTATGTGGACTTCATGTTCTATTTCTAGTTCACCCAATTTTAGTTGCACACGCTTCTTCCCTTTCACTGGTGTTGTCTCACCAGTCACAGTGGTTAACATGCACACTCCAGTACTTTGATCAGGTGATTGCTGGGGGAAAAGCCTAATGATGTCTGGCCTGACGACAGTAATGGTCGCCCCTGTATCTACAACCATCTGACAGGGTACATCCTCCAAGCTGCCCTCTACCAGCAATGCATCAATTTCCTGTTTCACCGAATGTACTCGAAGGAATTGTGGGGCCTTACTTCCAGCAATCACCGACCTTCGCCCCTCAAGAACGGCATTTACATGTTTCCCAAATTTTTAACTAATTGGTTGGTCTCACCTGACTTTCGGTCCTGGTTTCTTCGCTGATATTGTCGGCACTGGGCTCTCAGGTGTCCAGGTCGTCCACACTCCCAGCACTCTGGCAAATTTCCTGGTCAAGGGTGGTGCTCCAAAGCACCAACTCTGCTGGAAATGACGCTGATTGCTATCTTAATTTCCTTCAGGGTATTCTCGATGCTGTTCCCCTCTTCTTCGCTTGTTACTTTGGCTGCTCGCACCACATGCCGATTCGCTGGCACCTGCCATGCTGACTCGACTTCCAGAGCACAGGCTAGAGAATTTTGCATGGTATGAGGTGCTGCCAGGCGTACTGCTTGTCGCACCTCCAAGTCTGCAATGGCATCAACAAAGAACCCAAGTGCAAGCACATCTCGCTCCTCCTCTGGACACCCCTCAAGTGACAGATGGTCTAGTCTCACAATATCTTGCCAAATTTCCTGATGTGACTCCCCAGGTCGCTGGCTACGGCTTCGAAGTTGGGCATGGTGGGCATGTCGTAAATAGTGGTCCCCGAAGCGCATCTCCAAGGCAGAGACTAACGTAGAATACTTCAGGTGATGTCGTTCAGCCAAAGATTGAAGTATACTGAGTGCAGGGCCCCTCAACACTGCTGCCAGGTGGTAGGCACGTTGCTCTTCTGTCCAACCATTCAGGGTTGCAACAATCTCATATTGGTGCTGATATTCACGCCATGGGATTTAGCCATCATAAGGGGCAGGCTTGATTGTAACCCCCTTTCCAATCCCAGGCATGGCAACCTTAGCTGTATTCATGTTCTGTGGTACTTCTACCGCTGATCCTGATGTCGCAGAGCACCTCCCGTCGTTACCTTGATATCCTAGCTCTGGCTTCGTCGAGCTGCTATCCCGTCACACTGATGGCTGACCACCTGCCTGTCGCTGAAAAAATTTCTCCCATCCCGTCCTTAAGAAACTCACCCCTTTCTGCAGGTCGTATTTCACACTTCTGATTTTCTTTTCGACATTTTCATTAACACTGTCAATTTTATGGTCCACCAATTCACTGAGATTTTGAATTCTTTGGTCCACTAATTCACTGACATCATCAATTTTTAGGTCCACCATTTAAGAAACACTTTCAATTTTCTTGTCCACATACTCTATTTTAGTATGCACTAGCTCACTAATTCCCACTATCTTCTTGTCTACATTATCATTAACACTGTCTATTTTCTTGTCTACATTCTCAGTAACACTGTCTATTTTCTTGTCTACATTCTCATTGACACCCTCAATTTTTGTATCTACACCACTTATTTGATTAGCTATTTGGCTACTCAGTCCCTCTATTAGTGCTCGCAAACCCTGTAACTCACTAGCTATTTTTCTTGTAAACATAAACTTATAACCTAAAATTTCTTACCAAATAAAAATTAACAAGTTTGATTAAATATCTAATTATCTACACATAATTTTAACATCATTTAAAACATTTAATTAAAATTTAAATAATTGCCTCAATCCCACTTCTGACACCAGTGTTACAAGTTGGGGCTAGGTACGTTTGGGGATGGAGGTCTTTGATAAAAGAAAGAAAAAATAATAAAGCTAACCTAGTATATTTACAACTATCTAAACAAAAAAAACCTACATCTACAATAATTTGTCACAATAGAAGTCAAACAAATCAACTAACTGCTATTTACATAAAGGAAAAAAAATACATCTACATAACTTCTCTGTATATGGAAAGGTTACTAGTCACTCACAATGGTGGACCCAATGAAGGAATACCGAGGAATCTTTTGTGGCCTAGAAACACCTTCTTCCTACTACTTGCTGCGGTCTCACTCGCTGGACACCCTTGAACACTCGTTGCAACCCAATACTTCTCGTCACTATCACTTGAGCTTGCACCAGACACCTGCCAGCCAAAACTCTCTCTCCTCTGCCGCAACTCCCCCTTATATACCCACACCTACATCTCGAAATACCTCGGCAAGTTTTTGTTCTCCAACCTCCTGGAAAGGCGTCACTTCAAAGTCAATTACCCCCCCCCCCCCCGAGATAAAGAAGGAACAGGAACATTTCAGATCAACATATCTCCATCAGTTACCCGATATTGGGTGCAGGTGGTTGCCACCGCACATGGGGACACAATGTACGCTGAACCTCTTTGTTATTGCCACTGCTATATCGGCTTACACTGCTCTCCGATTACAATGGCATGCAGGTTGTTATTGTGGAGAAATACAATCCATGCAGCAACACAAGGAGGTCTTTTAGCGCTGTCGCCACTGTATTGTATTACACCGCCCAGCCAGACAGACGCGACTCGCAACATTATTTTACAATGCAAAATGGATAAAACTAGAACTTTATTTTTCCATTGTTAAAGGTCTGTGTACTTGATTGTTAAGGGTGAAAATAACCGAATGAGATTACTTGTGCTCTAAAGTTAATGATATAGAGTATCTTTATAAACTCAAATTCTTTACTTGATCCCTTAAATTATTTTCTTTAGTATTGAAAACAGCCACTTTTCATTTACCTAGCCCCAAATCAGACACAATTTTTTTTCTAGGAAGGAAGTCTTCCAATCATGTAATTTTGATGCTGCTTACTATACTTCACATAGACACAAAGCATACTAAGCATACTTTGGTGAAGTATGGCGAAACATAAATTGGATAAATAGTGTCATTGGAATGCTAAATCAGATGACTACAGTCTTGAAAACATGTTTTTCACAGTATAGTCTAAATTGTGAAGGAGTATCTTATATAAGCATATAAATGACACTAAGAACTCCAAATTACATTATTTTATTTAAAGTTACAGCTTGCTGAAAATACCATAGAAATCTATGAAATTTTCTGGCAACTTGTTTGAAAAATAGATATAACAAGCTACTTGCAGATAAAATTCTAAAGCAAACTTAGTGTTTTTTTTTTTTAAGATAAGGTCATGTATGAGATTTTTTTTATTAAAATAAAAAATTGTGCAGTTTCAGCCACTTGATTTCACATGGAAATTACCCTCCCTTGACACAACAAAATTCTCTGCCTGTCTCTGGGTCTAGAGATTACCTTTAGTAAGTCAATTATATTCCATTATTGTTCTGGCGGCCTGTATGCTGTAAGTATCTTGATTCTTCCGCCAATCCCTTTTACTCTTATTTTCATCCCATCTTCTTTACTAACCAATTTCCCTAACCCTTTTAATTCATCCCTTACGCACACACACCATTATTCCTCCTTCCCATCTTTCCGTGTCTCTTCTGAAGATTATATATTTATCCTCCTTACATTCACCGATTAACACCGTCTTGTTCAGCCACGTCTCTACTGCCACTACATTGACCCTGTATACATCAACCTTACTCCAGAAAGCATCAAACTTTCCACGCACACTCAATTTCCCACAATTATCTTTATTGCAAACTTCTTTAATCCTATGTTGTCTACAGACAATTCGAGTCCCAACACAGAACTTCAGACCAATAGTGTACCAAGGAGTGTATAGTAGTGTCCCACAAAACCCATTGATGCACTTCACAAGGGCTCTGGTGGTGACATGTGTCCAGACAAGCATTCTAGTATGATTAATAATTGAGCCTTTTGGCCCTTGGAACTATTTGGTTTGAACTCTCTCTTCAAAGTTCTTTTCAACTTTCCCTTACGGTACTTGTTAGCTATTGGCAATCTACAATGGCCTCAAATTTACTGATACGCCCCATCTCTTTTGCTAATGATACAAATGTTCAGATTTATGCCAAATGAACTACTAAGGCCACGGTCACACTGAACACAGAAATACTTCCCTTAAACATGTTCAGTAAGCAATTACACAAGCTACAAACAAGTTTAGATCGCAGTCTCTTCTTGTTCATGGTAAACTGATTTCATGTGTAGTTTCAAACAACATATCTTTGATGCTTTTCTCCTATTGGTTGCTTGGAGAAACAAGCTGTGTAACAAATATGGTTGCTCTTTGGTCTGACATTTTGCAATCGTTAAATTAAATTAACTTATAGGTGTAAAATAACTGTATCCACTTTACACTATTTATTCTATAATCATGATTTATTAGTCATTCAATAGCAACAGTTACAATAGACTTCATCAATAAACAATATTAAGATTACATGCTGTTCTGATTAAAATTATACTCCAAGTATTCATTAACACTTGATGTCATTCAGTGCTTCGCCCCTAACATTACCAAGCCCAACGTGGCTCCCGTCATGTATATAGTTATGTAGTGCGCCAAGGTCGAGACACACGTAACCTTCGTGCATCGTACCTTTCCACTTGTTGAGCTGAAGTTGTTGTTTTAAAGCTGTAAAGTAATTAATTTAGTCTTAACTTGTGCTTCAAGTTGCTTGTGTTCTTTTCCCTTGAAACTTAATTGAGGTTAAGTGTGTTTGTGTTTTTTTTTTCCACATGATTACATATGCCACCAATTGCAGCATCAACTTTATAGTTTAAAAGGTTGTGTTTAGAGTATAAGGGATTTATTAGCATTGTTTAACATGTAATCTCCAATATTTTACTGTTGGATAACTTAACTTATGCAAAACTTTTCTCCTGAACATTTATTGTTGAACTAAATTGGGAACGAATCGTCAAGTGAAGCAAAAGTGGCAGGCCTGAGGCAAAAAAAAAATTGGGGAATCACCAGACTATGTGTGAGGAAGATCAGGGTTCTGCCAGATGAAATGGGCAGAAAAGGTTTTGCGGATGCTCGAATATTGGTCGGTAGGTGTGTGGGGACACATTTAAGAACCCACACAAGTGTATTTTTTTAAGGAACTAAAACTGTTTGAATAATGTGAGTCATTTTCAGGGTCAGAGCCAAGCGGACCACATCACACCTAGAGAAAGAGTCTAGCTGGGCCTCCATGCCCGTAATTCATGGAGTGGTGCCCTATACAATGACTGTCACTGTATCTCCCGCTAAACCTGGTAACACACTACAAAACTGATTAAGCAACCAAGATAATACCCCTATTTTTAGATCCTTTAGATAGAGAACTTTAATTACATTTGGCAATTTATTATACAATTTTATTGAAATAATGAAAAAATTTTTCTTTAGAGCAACAAACCTAGTATGAGGCTTTTCCAACATCCCTGAATACCCTATATCATAAAAAATTATGTATTTGTTTAATAGTTTGTTATGTAAGTTAAATTCTAGCATTCTTTTGTAATATTTTAACTGAACAATATATTCTTTTCAGTGGTCTCGATTTGGAACAGGTAAGGCAGAAAAATCACAGTTGCGAGGTTAGGGTATAAACAATAATGTTGTGGCCAGTTGGCCTTGGGTGGGGGTGACATTAGCTCTGTTTTTTTCCAGCTAGTTTATGTCGTTACCAGTTTTCTACACATATTATTCATTAGGCTCTAGGGGGGTCGGTGGTATTGTAATCACATGACGTCAGCTCACTAATAGGAGCACGGCCCGGGGTAGTGTGTGTGACCTCTTCTAGAGAGTTTTTGCCTCCGCCATTTGCAAAAATAATCCAGATATCAGCGAGTGCAGTTGTGTCGGGGACTGCTGACCCAATTCTTCACGATATGGATTCAGGAGTTACGAACTTTGCGTGTATGGACAGCACTGAGGCCTCTTTTTCTGTGTAATTTGTTTCGGACATGCTTTCTGGACTCTCCAGCTAATTTTTTCCGGCCATACAAGTAGGCAGTAAGGTGTAATTTTGCTTCTTCGTTTTTTCCATCCTCATGGACTTGTGCTGTGTTTTGATTATGACATTTTTCAGTAAACTGGGTTCACAATAAAGGATAGAAATTATGGAGACGTTAATGTAAAAGCAATTTAAATAAACCAGGAGTTGTGTTTGGAAGAGTCAACTTTCATTTCTAGTCTAAAATCCCTGAGACAATTCCTGGAAAAGTGTTAACTTTTACGAGGTAAGCGACAGTGATACAGAGGAAGATAGGAGTGACTGCGGTGGGTAAGGAGAACTCTATATAGTCTCCAAACCCTAACTACATGTTGGTCCAGGAGGGCTGACGTGCAGCAATCTACTATTACAAAACCTTAATACAAAGGTAAAAATATTATTAACAACAATAATTATACAATATTAATTATATACGGTACAGGTCAAAAATTGTTAAGACACGACAGTGAATAATTAATGGGCGACGATGTGTTAATTTCATTGATCATATGAGTGTTCTTATTACTTTCTTTTGAAGTAGAAATATATATTACACATGAGGTGAATTACCCCATAATAAAATGCCATAACTTAGTAAAGGTGAATCTTAGACAGTCATATGAAATTAAATCTCCAAGATGCCTAGTTAAAAACAACACACTAGCGAGTCTACTACTGACATATTTTACACACATATTACAAGATAAATTTGTACCGGGAGACGGTAACTCCGGTTCACCACACCTGAAGATCTGTTGGTTATACAATATCTTGGACTGGCAGTGAGGTTGCTATGGAGGAAGTTGGTGAGTGTGCCCTGTGCGACTAGTGGTTTGAATTCCCCGCCCGGACTTCGGCCGGGCTCGGCCACCGTTGGATGCGCTCGTGTTCGCTCTCCCCTCCTTCCCCCACTTCTCCCTCCCGTGCCTAGCTCAGACGCTCAAGTCTGCAAGACCAGTAGTCTTCTCCTGGGCCCGATTGTGGGCGGTTGTGTTTAGCTTGCGACCGCGGTGCCACACCTGAGCCGTGTCATCGGTAAGTTCTTCTTTCGTTTAATTAAGTTTGGTGTTTCTGTTTTCCGCGTATTTTCAGTTAGGTTTGGTTTTGTGATTGTTTTCGTTAATGACACGTCGAGGGTGTGCTGTCGCGGCCGCGAGCCCAGTACGACTTGGGATTGGTTCCTGCCTTAGTTTTTGACGGAATAAAGTGGCGTGCGTGTGTCTGCCACAGCGGTATTGTATTTTTCATCCTAATCTTGTAATGTAAATCTGTGTAAATCTCTCAGTGGAGAAAATAGCCAGTGTACAATATATCATGGTTTGTATGATATTGTGCGTTATATAAAATTGTTTTGTCAAGTTCCGTCTTACATCATTGGTAGCTTTGATAACCCTGTGCCAATGTCATACCTTAAATGTGTGTTCTAATGGCAAGGGTGCTGGTGAGTGGCACTGGGCCTTGGTTGATGCTTAGCAACGCCAAGATTAGCAGCCTGTTATTACTGTGTCTGCTAGACGCGGGCTCAATTGCTGCGCGACTCTGCTAGGCTGTTTTGCTTGGCGAGTTGTTGAGGTTTAATGTAAAAGAACACACATTGCGACATTACGACACAGTGTCGCGGACTTCGTTAGGCCGTGTGTGCTTGCAAATACTATACGTAGGGGTCTTGTGTTGCGTCATGGCATACGTTACGGAGTTTGTGATGTGCTACAGTTACTTAGAGTTACGTCAGTATTTGACCGAGTCAGGGGTCGAATTCGAATCTTCAGAAGAGGTCACTGCGTTGCGGATACGCACGCTGACGTATATTAATTTGTTGCGTAATATAAGCAACAAGCACTTGGGAGGTTCGGCTTTGACAGGAGAAGGGCCAGTCACTGCAGCACAGACTATTCTAATAGGACAGTTGAACCGGGTTCCGTCGCTTAGTGTGTTGTAACCTGATGACGTGTTACGTTTTCTTGTTGCAACCGACAATGTATTCTTTGGAATGCGCGGCGGAGAACCCGAGAATCTGTTTATGACGTGTTTGTCGTCGAGGCTCAATGGACAAGCTGGGGACGTGTTTGCGCAATTAGCACAACACGACGTAACTTATGAGAGCTTTAAGACACGGCTACTCGATAGTGCATGGTCTCCCATGGCTTGGGCTATGGTGAAGCAATAGTATGTTGACAGATTCCAGCGTGTAGGGGAAAGCGTACCGGCATACGTGAGGTTTTGACATATGCCCGTGCCATGAATGTACACCTGCGCCGTGCGGAGGCTAAGTTGGTGCAAGGTAAAGTTGACCGAATGACGCCGCAAGCTAGGGCGCATCGCTATGCATCAGGTGTTCCCATGACACGAGAACAGTTAAGGATTTTAGCTCTGGAAATAGAGCGTCAGCCGGCTCTAGGCGCAGCTTCGCGACGTAGTACTAGTGCGGCTGATGAACCAACGGCGATTGTAAATCGCGAGTCTACGCAGCCGCAGGGTTTGTACATGGCCATAAGGCAAGAAGACCGTGCATCTGGGTGCGATAATGTACCGGAGTATGGACGTCTGCGGAATGTTCGACATGTTGCACCAAGGCAAGTAGAGCCTGTAGAGCCGAGGGCTGTTCTTGCGTCTAACGCGGAAGGTAGCGGGCAGGCTCCTGTTGCCAGTAACCGTGGATGTAGTAACTGCTCTGGGTTCGGCCATATGCGACGTGACTGTTCCATCGTTGTTGTGGACCGGACGGAGCGGAAGTGTTTTAGCTGCGGAGACGTAGGACGCGTGCGAGCAAACTGTCCGGGAAACGGATAACCGCCGCACCTGTAAGTGCCAAGGGTTACCGGCGGAATAGTTCTAATAGGGCAAGTTATAACTGTTTCGTGTCCGTGCTGTGTTACGATCATGAACGAGCAGCTCTTGTGGATACGGGAGCGTCACATTCCTTTGTGCGAGAACAAATGTGGAATTCCTTAGTTCAGCGGAACCACCATTTATTAAGGGAGCTCCATACCTCCGAGAGCTTGACCGCATGTGTGGCAAATGGGCACGTTGTGAGTTGCGTGAGATCGGCGAAATTGCATTTCAAAATTGAATTATTATCTTGGTCGCATGTTTTCTGGGTGGTTAAATAACTGGTAGCAGACATAGTGTTGGGATTAGATTTTCTGCACAGGTCTCCTGCAGTGGTCGACGTTCCTGCAGGCCAGCTAGTGTTTAAGTTCGCGCCCGAGGTCCTGTGTCGGTTATTGTCTTCCGTAAGCCGAGGGTCAGTCCCCTTTGGTCAGATTTTGGGGACCACTAGTCTGAGTATAAACAGTGTGGAAACATTATTAAGGGAGTTCGACAATGTGGTAGCCTTACGCATCGGTCGGTGTGACGTGATGCCGTATCGCTTTTCCGTCACTGATGACGTCCCAGTTCGAGTTCCGTTTTACACCTATGCTCCTCCTAAGTTGGAGATCATGCGCGAATTGGTGACAAAACTTTTGGACGCTGGTGTGATTTCTCCATCAACCTCCGACTACGCCTTGCGCCCCGTCATTGTTAAGAAGGCTAATGGCGGCTTTAGGTTAGTGACGGACATGTCTGCGGTAAATCAGAAGATACACCTTGACCCGTTCCCTGCACCTACTGTAGATACGGTGTCGCAACATCTCGGGAAGGCGTCCGTGTACTCTGTAATAAATCTTAATGCCAGTTTCCATCAATGCTTGCTGCACCCTGATTGTCGCCAAGTACATTGCGTTTCGCACGCAATGGGCTCAATACGAATTTAACCGTATACCCATGGGGGCCAAGTTTGGCACTCAGGCCCTTTCACGTGTCCTGGATCATGTGCTGGCAGATTTGAAGTTTAAGTGCATGATCAACTATATTGACGATATTATCGTCTACAGCACGTCTATGGACGAACACCTAGATGATTTGCGGCCTGTATTAACATGTCTGAGGGACGCCGGTTTGACTGTGAATCCGGCTAAGGTCACATGGGCATCTTCCTCGGTGAAGTTCCTAGGGTTTATCGTATCCAGGGGGTGCCTGGTCATGGATCCTGACCGGGTGGTCCCTGTGGTAAATTTTCCACGCCCTAAGACCGTGAAATGCGTGTCCAGGTTTACTGGGCTTCTAGGGTATTATACCAACTTTATTCCCCGGTTCTCGGAACTGGCTGCGCCGCTTAACTGCCTTAAATGGAAGGGAGCTGAGTTCGAATGGGGACCTGATCAGGAGAACAGTTTTAAGAGCCTTAAAGCAGCCTTGGCTGCAGCGCTGTCACTGTATTTAGCAGATTTCGACCTGCGCTTTGTGATTAATGTTGACGCTTGGAGTGTGGCCTTGGGGGCAACATTGGGACAGTGGAGGGATGGTGCGGTATGTCCAGTGGCATTCGCTAGCCGGACTCTATCTGATTCTGAGCGACGGTTAAGCGCCTTCGAGAAGGAGGCCCTCTCTTGTGTCTGGGGCACCACCAAATTCAAGTCGTTTGTGGGTCGCGTCGAGTTTGATTTGTGCACGGATAACCAGGCTGTGTCATGGTTGCTTTCACACTCGAGTGATTTTGGCAAACAGGGCCGGTGGGCGTATTGTTTGTTCCGGTTCCAGCTTGTCATAAAACACGTCCCTGGAAACAGTAACGAGGCTGCTGATGCCTTGTCACGTATATTTGGTTCGGGCAACTATGAGGAATATGTTCCCACCCCTGAGGAAGTAGATGGGGTGTGTGCGGCCTTTACGACTAGTAGTATGTTTTACCACCCTTTTGAGTGATGCGCAGTCTGAAGATGAGTTCTGCAGGGGCTTGATTGACGCAGTTTTGCGAGGTGACAATGTCCCTTATGCGGTCATGGATGGGTTTTTGTACTATACTGGGCGTCGGAAATGTGCTAAACGCCTGGTAGTCCCGGAGGTTCACAGGTCGGAACTCCTCAGGTATTTTCATGATTCCCCCTTCATGGGACATTTGGGGCTTCAGGGCACCTTAAGTAAGTTAAGCGCCATATTTTATTGGCCCACAATTTTTGCGGACGTACGGAGGTACGTGAGGCGCTGCGCTGCGATGTGTGTCAGCGCGCAAAGCCCTGCCAAAATTCCCGTGTGGGTATGTACAGTGTTGATCAAATCACTTACTCATGGGAGGTGTTGCACTGTGACGGGTTTGGCCCACTCACTCGTTCTACTAAGGGCAATAAGTACATTTTAATAGTGCTGGATTTCTTTTCGAACTTTGTGTTTCTAATTGCTACTCGTAGCATATGAAGTACGGAGATCCAGCGGCACTTGACAGACCGTGTTTGGTCTGTGTTCGGCCCTCCCGTGAGCTTGCTTACAGACCATGCCACCTATTTTACATCTGCGTCCTTTAGGGACATGTGTTTCCGGTTGTCAATCAACCATTACACGTCCAGTCCTTATTTCCCGTGTGGAAATACGGTTGAACGCTTTAACCGGAATTTGAAGGTGACGTCAGTGCTATACCATGAGTAACAGAACGTCTGGGATGAATACCTAGATCTGGTCTCCATTGGGTTCAATTCCGCTGTGCACAGCGCTACCAAGTACAGCCCTGCCCGCGTCCTGTTCGGGCGAGACTTATTACACCCTTTGCTCCCCAGCGGCTCCGGTGTCGGATGCCGCGAGAGAGCTCATGGCCGCCGAAGTGGTTGGGAACTTGTACGACGCACGTGGGCACCTTCAGGTGAGGTACAATGCTGGAAGAATTGAGTCTGATTTTCAGGTTGGAGATGCAGCGTTCTGCAAGTCCTTTGTACTGCCCTCGGGACCGGATCAGCGCGGGAGCAAATTGATGCTGAAGTACCAAGGCCCCTATGATGTGGTTCGATTGCTGAGACCCAATACTGTTCTCCTGAGTGAGCCGGTGACTGGAAAAGTTGTGAGGAAGGCACATGTCACTCATTTGAAGCGAGCAGGGAATTAATTGATATTTTCTGCCAAGTTTGTACAGGTCCGTAGGCATGGTCATCAACAGTGGTATGAAGAAAGGGAACGTTTGGGACAACTGAGTTGCACGAAGAGAGTGAGCAGGGCCCGCCCCCTCGCTTCTGCTTTTCTACTATTTCCCTTTCCCATTCCCTTATTTGTGGTGCCGGTGAAGGCTCGTAGTGTTTGTGTTGTGTGTGTACCAGTACCGTGTTTGTGTGTAGGTGTTTTTGTGTTGTGTGTGTGTGTTTGTGCGTAGCGGTATGGTACCAGCTGGTAGTATTATGGTGTAGTTCGGCCGAGACAACTTGTTATGATATTTCTATAGCAATTTTGTGAGCTCTGTTTGTGAATTTTAACTAGCTTTTGTATATGAGTTTTTGTAATTTGGGGTCAGTATTGGCCAGAATTTTCTAAATGGTGCTATTCTAGGCCGTGTGGCCAGAAATTTAAATGTGGTAATTTAGATTGTTTATTTTATATTGTGCCTAAGGGTTATTGTATGCTTATTGTGTCTCATGTGTACTAATCCATTTTTTTCAGGGTTTGTGTTTAAGGGACCAAATATTATGACTCTGGTTGGTGTTTTTACATGCTCCATAATGGCGTCGGGCGGGCAGACCTTCCCTTTGTTCCTGGGCGACACGAGTCTTCAGCATCAGAATGTTGGGCGTGGGCACTGCATGGATGGGAACTGGCACAGATGATATCTCTGGTAACCCAGACTGGCCCGTTTTATCTTGAGCTTGATCGATGACCCTCTTACGCCTCCAGGGCAGGGCCGGAAGTCTGTAGGTCCCTATATGAAGGAGTAAGGAGGGGGGAGTTGTACCAGGAGTTGGCAACTCCAGTTCACCACACCTGAAGATCTGTTGGTTATACAATATCTTGGACTGGCAGTGAGGTTGCTATGGAGGAAGTTGGTGCGTGTGCCCTGTGCGACTAGTGGTTTGAATTCCCCGCCCGGACTTCGGCCGTGCTCGGCCACCGTTGGATGCGCTCGTGTTCACTCTCCCCTCCTTCCTCCACTTCTCCCTCCCGTGCCTAGCTCAGACGCTCAAGTCTGCAAGACCAGTAGTCTTCTCCTGGGCCCGATTGTGGGTGGTTGTGTTTAGCTTGCGACCGCGGTGCCACACCTGAGCCGTGTCATCGGTAAGTTCTTCTTTCATTTAATTAAGTTTGGTGTTTCTGTTTTCCGCGTATTTTCAGTTAGGTTTGGTTTTGTGATTTTTTTCGTTAATGACACGTCGAGGGTGTGCTGTCGCGGCCGCGAGCCCAGTACGACTTGGGATTGGTTCCTGCCTTAATTTTTGATGGAATAAAGTGGCGCGTGTGTGTCAGCCACAGCAGTATTGTATTTTTCATCCTTATCTTGTAACGTAAATCTGTATAAATCTCTCAGTGGAGAAAATAGCCTGTGTACAATATATCATGGTTTGTATGATATTGTGCGTTATATAAAAATTGTTTTGCCAAGTTCCGTCTTACATCATTGGTAGCATTGATAACCCTGTGTCAATGTTGTGCCTTAAATTTGTGTTCTAATGGGAAGGGTGCTGGTGAGTGGCACTGGGCCTTGGTTGATGCTCAGCAACGCCAAGACTAGCAGCCTATTATTACTGTGTCTGCTAGATGCTGGCTCAAATTACTGTCCAAACATATACCCAGAAAAGTTATACTTGTGGTATACTGATCGTCAAAAGACCATGTCTGTACATAAAACAATGCTTTGCATATTAGTAAAGCTGTTTAAAAACCCAATAGCTTTGAACCATTTCGTGGGTTAATTTATAGTTACTTTTAAATCATTGTCTAAACATTAGTAGAATTAATAAGCTACATTTGAAAAATGTTTGACTCATCAACATACATAATTGTGTCATCATACCAGGTCTCTGACCAGGTAAATTCAGCCCAATCTTGCCCAAGCACAGAGGTTCCCCCTCTCCTGTTATGAGGGGGAGAGCATCTGCTGTTTTGGCAGCAGGCAGTTGTAGATAGGCGCGGCCGTGAGCCTGACATGCGACACCGAGAGACAGAGATTTAGTTTTGTGTACAACTGAAGTGGAGCTTTACATAATAAAATTCAGTCACCCTTATAAATAATGTACGTTATTTATGTGTTGTAGCAGCTAGACCTTTTTAGGCTATAGAGTAAGGGTTGTGAGGCACAATCCTGATAGTGTCTTCAGGTAGTTTCTCAAACAATGTAGACGCCGCAGTACCGTTTTGCCGGAGGAATGAAAGGCACGCAACTGAACCTCGCACCCTGAGATCCCCTTCCTAGCCGGGCTTAGACCAGGTGGTGCCCATTCATAGACAGACTAACCACCAAGCCAGTGGCAATTCATAGCGACACTCCTCTGCTTCCTCCAGACAGCGACAATGGAACCACGTGGCATGTTCTTATCTAAGCCTTAATCACTTATCATAATCAAAAACAGAAATAGAACCCTGTGAGATACAGTGAGAAACCTTCCTAATATCAGATTTTTTACTATTTATTTCATCAATTTGAGAACTATAAGATAGGATTCAAAAAAATTTAAGCTCTGGACCACAAATGCCATAATATTTCAACTTAACAAAATTTCATGGGCACACAATCAAAAGCCTGACTTAAGTCACATAGCTGTGTTACTACAGATGGCATCTAAAGCAGCCTTTACAATACGACTTACTGCATCAAATGTAGATTTACCTTTCCTGAAGACAAATTGGCTTTCAGAAAACAAATTAAAAGCATAAAAGTATTTATACAATTTATTATTAACAATAATTTCAATTACCTTGCCAATCACTGGCACCAATGAGATCGGTCTGTAACTATTTACTGCAGCCCTAGGCCCTTTTTTATATACAGGAACAAATTTTGCTATCTTAAAGCTATGTGAGAAAATATCCTTTATCATTCAATCATTAATACAACAGGGTCACAGGATCTAAAAGACAATCAATGATTTTTTTAAGAAAAATACTGGTCATTCCATAATAGTCTTAGCTATGGGACGATTTCATGTTGTGTACAACTGTATACACTTCCTTACTTGCCATTAAATGAAATTTATATTGAGTTACAGGAACAGGCATATTGTTAAGTAATGTTGTAGCCATAGTGAGGGATGAAGCTACACTAGTCACAATCTAACAAATACTCATTAAACGCTAATGATACTGACTGGATTTTAACTGCAGGATTTATATTGGAACTCAAGAACAGAATGAAAAATGTGACAGTGGATTGATTTATTCTGTATAAATGTCATTTCTTACTGTTCATATTATCACAAAATTGATCAATTTTACGTGTTTTACATTACTAATATTATTGTACAACAAATTGTAATTAATTATATTGTAAAGAATGCTGACAAAGCCTATGTTCATTATGCAATATGCTTACCTTAGAATATACCAGCTAATTATAAATAAAGAAATAAAAAACATTTGGTGCAATAGTTGTACAAGATTCAAAGTTATTTTTATCAGAAAAATCCTTCATTAAAGCCCATGCCCCATGATTATTATTGGATGAATCTGTGATCTTTTAACGATTCCTGCAATGGGTTCGTATTATAAACAGAACAATTTTTTGACATATGCCATAGCCAGCAAAACAGAATAGTTTTTTGGTCTAATGCCAATGCGGGCGGAAAAATAGTCAGTTTCTCTAGGCGACAACCAGTTCCCAAAACCTCGCATCAGCAGTAGTCTTCAGAAGTCTAATATTTTTTCGCCTACAATGGTGTATGTCCAAAACCCTATTCTGTTTTGGACGAATCTATCTGCATAGCATTATAATTCATCTTTGCTGCAAACAACCCTAATGCTTTATGATAAGTTTTTCTTATTTTTAATGCACTGTATTTATTTATGTCATCACATTATTATCACGTAACTTACAAAAGTTATGTAACAAAATATAAGTTTTCCTCATAATAAGCAGTTCATCAGTAAACCATTTTTTCTTAGTTTCTGGTGACTTATTACCAGTAGGCCTAGTATATATTTTCATTATTGGGTAAACATGCTTAGAAATAGTAAAAATTTTGCAGACGCATCGCTGATTTCAATTTCCAATGTAAAAATCCAAACCAATTAATTTTATTAACAATGAATAAAATTTTTCAATTTTCTTTTAATATAGCAAAATCTATTACATACATACTATACGGTAGTGGAAACACGAATTTGTAACAATACTGTCTAAGCACTTCGAGTCTCTTGTAGGTTCAAAATTAATGCCATATAGGCATAAATTAAAAGAACGTAAAATAAATATTTTGCAAATAATTGATCATCTGTACTTCCTTGAGCTAATATCAATATTAAAATATCCTGCAATAAAATAATTGTATACAGGATTTGTACTTTGAAGCAGCATTGCAGTTAGATATACTATGAAAATTGTAAAGTCACAAATGTTGAGTGTAGATGTGATGATACTTAAATATGGTACATTTCAGGTTTCAAGTTAATTGAGGTTAAAAAGTTGAGTTTATTCAGTTTAGTCATGTAACCTCGTAAACATGTTCAGGTTATGATCAAACATAACTGCAGAATGTTTTTAACTGAACAGGTTTAAGACCACTAGTGTAACAGTGGCCTAAAGAATCATACAATTTTTAAATCAGTATATAAACTTCAAACTCCTGACTTACTTCCATTAAACATGCTCTTGCTTCATTATGATAAAACTCTAAGTTTCGTCTAAATCTTAAGCAATAAGATGATGAACTGCAACTTTGTATGTCAAAAAACTGCAATTTTCTGAGTTAACCAGTTTCCTGTGTAGTAAAATTCCATTAATCACCTGCAACAAAACTGTATGTCAAATCAAAGAACCAAGGCTGTAAACAATGGATTTAAATTTCTCGTTGTCAAGTGGTTTCATTTCTCTGCTTCAACCTCGTATGTCAATATCTTTAGAGTGCAGTAGTCATATAACTCTTATGTCATGTGGTATTAATTCTCTGCTTTAACCTCCTATGTCAATATTTTTGGTGATGTTATCATTCTTATTTTCCTAGCACTTTTAATATTGGGTTAGTTTTACATTAGTAGAACACATTTATCTATACTGTTATTGTTATTGCCATGCAAAGTGTACATGTATATTTCTCGTGGAAGTGTTGACATGTTTTCATAATCAGTATTAGCAAGAAAGTTAAAGGTAATCATATTGTTAAATTATTAAAAATTTGTAAACAACCGCTCAGTTGTTTAAATGCCAGTGTTGTGTTTTAAAAGCTATAGGTCTAGGCTACTAATAGCCTACACATAATTATTGAAATTGGTGAACAATCTTTTTTCATTGTAATCTAACATTGTTTACTGCCTCTATACTATTTGCTTTGCTGTATGTAGCCTTTGTGCCAAAAAATATATAATATAGTAGTCTTAGGTACTGTATGTATAACATACATGCCAGTGTTATAGTAGTTGGGGTACGAGAGTGGTACTGCCCTTTAACATCTCAGGCCTTAAGAGCTGATGAGGGTGAAATTAAGTGAAAGAACAATCCAACATCCACATCCAAGCCTGGATATGAACCAGAAACCCTTTGCACTGCAGAACAGTACCTAATCAACTACGCTACTGAGGCCGGCAGTAATTATAAAATGTTGGCACATATTGTGATAGGAAAGATTGACAACAATCACAAACAATTTCTTTTGTGTTTATGTTACCAGATGAAACACTGCAATCCTAGAACCATCAAAATAGTATCAATGGCTACAACTATAGGTGGGCAAGTTTCTGAGGAAGATGATCTACCTACAGAAGATGATTTGAAGCTACAAATATGAGATTTGGACACTTAAGTACACAAGAATCTTGAATTGAAGTTGTCAGGTACAAATGATGCAAGAAACTTCTATTGCAGCTTTCAGTACCAAAGACTTCAATTTTGCAAACACTGTCACAATGGAATAAGGTACTTTTACTATACAAGAACCTTCAATTGCAAGTAGTCAGGTAGAAAAGGTGCTCGAAAACCATACTGCACGAGATACTGCAGCTTTCAGTACCAATGACTTCAACTGTGCAGACATTGTCACCAAAGATGAGTACTAATAGCTGAGCCTATTAATGCTGACTTACGGACCATAATTGAGATTCCTTTTGTGTTGAAATTTAGGCCTACACCAAGTACAAAGATATTGGAGTATAATAGACATGGCCTTTTAATTGCTTCTGCTGCAAATGATATACTGCACAATCGTGACAGTGAAGTAGATGATCCAGAGCCTCTTAATTCAAACGTTGATTTAATTTTCACAGATAGTGATTTGTTGGTATGCCTACCAGAGAGACCTATAGTCAGAAAATAGAAGAGTGGAAATGAAACAAAAGTTAAGAGACTTCACATGAAAGGAAAGAAATACAGCAGTCTAGAATGGAAAAAATGTGAACATGGAAAAATTGTGAAAAATATGAAGGGGAAAAAAAAGAAAGTAAGATTAGCCCAGTGCGTAACTCTGTTGCTTGAATAACAGCATGAACATATCAGAAACAACCTTAACTCGATTTTCAAGTGATTTGGGTCACTGAATTGAGACAAGTGAAAAACATATGTTGCTTCTCTTCTTACTTCCTCAACCAAGAAACAGGTACAGAACGCCGTGAAATGATGTTACATTACCACCTCAACATTTAAAGACCACTTACATAAGTGTGCAAGAAAACATTTATCAATACAATTGATGTAGGAAAATGGTCTGTCAGGAATTGAGTTTTTAAATCAGAACATAGAATGAACTTTAGAGAAAATGAAGACAATCTTGACGAAGTTGTAAGCAAAGCTTCAATCCAAGAAATATCTGCTGAAAACTTGAAAAACCAGATCCTGCCAAAGAGTACGAAAATAAAAGGAAAAACAGTCAAAGTAAGAGTTTTGCAGTTGATTTTCTGAACAGCTACCCAAAACAGAATCCCAATATTGTAAGAAAGACAACACTAAACACTATCTCGAACCCATAATCCACTCAGGACAAGAGCTCTACAATTTGTACCTTCAATATTGTACAAATCAGACTAGAACTCCACTATGCTAGTTTATTTTTATGATTGGTTAGTTCCATGAATCTAGCACTTGTTCTGACAAAATTGATTAATAAGACATTTGTTGTCAACATAAAGTAGGAAGTCTGTCTGAAGAACGTCACAAGGATCATTAAAGAGCAAAAACTGAAGCACATGAAGAAAAAGATGCAAACAAATTACACGCAGAAGCTGGTGAGTGTAACATCTACATTACTGACCTTCAACAGGTTAAACTTGCACCTGCAACTAACGCCTCTGCACTGTACTTAAAAACAAAACTGTGTTGCCACAACCACACTTACTACAACCTAACTTCAAAAGAAGTCGGTTGTTATCGGTGGAATGAGTCGGATGGAGGGATCAAGTCCAACAATTGTACATTGAAACATGGCCAAACAATAAACCAAAGATCATTATCATTTGGTTAGATGAATGTGTGAACCAAAACAAAAATAAGATACTTGCAAATGCATTAGGCCTTATTTCAGTTTGCCAAGAAGACAAAGTTAACTGTCAAACAAAAGTACCTTCACAAAGGACATAGAGATGGGGAGGCTGACTCGGTACATGCTGCAATTGAGCGCAGGTAAAAAAACCAAGAAATTCATCATCCACACCATTACCTAACAGCGACATGAGAAGCAAGATGTAAACCTTTGCTATATCACGCCAAGTGTATCAATTACAATTTCTGCCATAAATTTGACACACCTGAAGGGAAAGCCTACTTACTCCTCCATTTGACTTGGACATCTCAAAAATGGCCCATCTGTAACTGATATTGTTTAGTTGACACACACACACCAGGAGGAATTTTGTACAAATTTAGATTTTCTTCCACTCCGCAGCAGTTGACTCAAAGAAAAAAGTTAACAGGAAATGATGTGTACCCACAAATGTACACCAGCAGAATGAAGCTATCACACATTAAATGGGAACACCTGCAAAAGCATAAGAAAGCTCTGCCACAACTTGTTCATTAGCTCTACATGATCTTCCACGCCTTACAAAATAAAATATCATAGTTTTCTTAAGGCACAAAATGGGATTCTTCCTAAGCAATGTCGGACATTTATGTTACTGAACATTTCTTTAATGTAAGCCCCTTCACTTGTGATGGCTTTAAACTTTGTGTAAGATTTGGATCATGTGTGGTTCAATTATAATGTTTATGCAAATGTGACTTTATAAAACATTATTTTTGGCTTCTACAGCAACCTCATGTATACTGATTTATACGCACCATTCATGTAAAAGCAATGGTTGCTAGCAAGCTGTATGAGAATGTTTGCCGGGAGAGTAGGGTTACTTTTGTGGACAGCAGGCTGTGGGTATGCAAAGGTAGCATTGGTAGGGACCAGGTACACCTTACAGATTATGGTAAAAGAGTCCTGGGTGATGTGCTTGGTAAAGAGACAGCTGGCTGCCTGGAGAGGAGTAGGGTGAAGAGCAGTTAGCAGTAGCAACCACAGGTCAGAAAGGGTGGAAAGGGGAGGTAAGTCGAATCAGCATTGAAAGTTATAGTTGTCAACTGTAGAAGTCTTTACAACAAGCTGGACAGTCTGTGGAGTAAGGCTGAAGGTTATGGAGCAGATGTTGTGGTTGATGGGGAAACCTAGAATGAGTGATGAAGTGCTGGACAGCGAGATTCAGCAGGATGGGTTTACAATATTTAGACATGGCCGATCCAGTTACGAGGAAAGAAAGTGTAAGAAACAAAATTAAAGTTGTTTTTAGTGATAGATGTAGTAAATGTCATCGGAAAGTTAAAAATGTTTTTCATTGTGAAATGTGCGATTCGTTGCTTCTTTTAGGAAAGTGTAGTAGTATTGAGGATACCGAAATCCCTGAAGAATGGAATTGTGATTGATGTAAATGAAGTGGTGATGACATGGTGGTATGCTCAGATGTAAACACTGAAGCTTGTGAAAATGTGTTGCTAGAAATAATTCAACAACTTAAACAGGAGAAAGATTCGTTAGTTGAAATAACTAAGATTCTTCAAGAAGAAATTTCACTGCTGCGTAAAACCTTTCAAGAACAAACGAAAGTGAATAATAATAATGACAGTCTGGTAGAAGATAATGAAGATGTGAAACAAACTCAAAAGCAGCAATCAGTTACATACAAATCCAGTAACGATAACGGTGAAAAATCAATAATGTACACTGATATCCCAGATGAGAAAGAAAAGTCATTATTAAAAGTAATTGAGATATTGCAACAAGAACTTCAGGAGTTAATTAAGAATAATAACAATTCACAAAATCAGATCGGCGAGCTCTCCATAACCTCCAGTAAAATAGAGGAAATTGATAATCATCAAAAGAAACAATGGTCAATGACAATTAAGTATCAGAAGGGTACTCGGAATTCAGAAAACTGATGTATTGATATTAGGGGATAATCATGCTAGAGGAGAATCAATTTATAGTGTGATGGCTTTTACAAAACTAGGAGCACCAACACAAGAAGTACTTCGTATTGTGCGAGAAGATTCATGCAGTGTAAATAGTTGCGACAATATAGTGATAATTGGTGGCTCCAACGACATAGCTTGTGATCAAGGAGACCGCGCTGTCAGGAGTCTTGAAGAAAACCTAAGGAAACTCACAGAGAGGTCAGTCATCGTTGTCAGCATTCCACCCAGGTATGATCTCAAAGAAACTTCTTGTGTGAATCTCACAGTAAGGAAACTAATTTAAAATACCTACATTTGTGTAAACAGTTTCCAAATGTGTCTTACATTGATATAAGTAATTTAAGCAGAAACATGTATACCACACAAGAGCTACATCTCAACAATTCTGGTAAATCATTGGTTGCTTCAAAAACCTGTGACATAGTCGAAGGTAATGTGAAATGTGTTAAACTAAAAAAGTTAACTTTGTTAGAAAGGTGGCTAGTTAAAATGGATAACAAGGTTAAAGACAGTAGGCCTACAGAAGAAACAAGCACAGTTAAAAGTCCTAGGCCTATGCCATCTGCCATAACTTTCCTAAATAGGTGGGTGATAAGGTCAAAAATGAATGAAAATCGGAAAAAATTTTTATAGCTGAAAGTGACTTGAAAATCAGTACCTTTAGTTCAAATACTATAAAATCCAATGGAAAATATCCACATACATGCCATTCATTGTAAACAAATTGTATACATTGGGATAGTAATAAAATAAAAAGTGGCACAAGTCACATAGATATTCATAGCCATCTAAGTATACTACACTAAAATGTTCAGTCCATCAGAAACAAAGCTTCAGCAATACAAGTGTTTTTACACTCTTTTAACAAAGTTATTGTACCCCAAATTTTATGTTTCCCTGAACGTTGGCTAAACGCTGATGCAGTGTCCGGTGAGAGTGAGGTAGGAACGGAGCTGCGTTGGAATGCTCTGGGCGCCACCCGGTTAAGCGTGTAGCCGGGAACACGAGACTCGAGGGGTCGTGGTCTGTTCATGCTGGCATGCCCATTTCTCACCTGGCGAGTCGAAACAGCTGCGTATCAGGGAAAGCAGGACGACCTGGAGAAAACTACACCTTACATAGTCACTTGTGGGGCGGTCCACACCCCGATACCCTAGGGCCTTAAGCGAGCCAGTTCCAAATGGCAAAACATAGTAGAACACTGGGCCAGATAGTTGCACACGCGTGTTACGTAATTCTCGCTGGACGAATCAGTCCCGAAGTGTGCCACGTCTCTCTTGTTCCTTCCGTCGTGGCCGCTGCTTCCAGACTGCCTTCTTCATGCGCGGATGGAGGGAGGGGGTGGCGAAGCCATGTGTCTTTCACTGGCAGATGGCAATGCGGCGGCCGGGATGGCAGGTGTCACACGTCGGTGTCAAGTTCACACACGCCCTGCCGCTGTCACTGATCCGCCACACAGACTCAAGTACCACACATCTGCCATTACCAACCAGCACACACCTGCCACTGACACAATCTGTGAACACCTGCCGTGACCAGGCGCAACTCCACCTGGCATGTGGCCTGGTACGACGACATACGCCCCCCTCCTGAAGACGACTGGTCACAGCAGGTGAGTGCATTCGCTATTTACTTTGCTGCCTGTGTCACCCCCAATGACTGAACACTAGGGTCTGCTGTGGGTCAAAGTCTCCAGCTTCATCTCCTGAGTCGTCGGGTGGTGCAAAGCAGGTCCGCTGTTTCTATCGTGGGCAAGGTCGTAGGTTGTAGGGCTCCCTTCGGTGTCTGTTGGTATGGATAGAGGGAGTAGACATTGGTGTGCCAGCCGTCGGTAACACCAGCATGTCCTGGGATGTTGTGGTCTTTATGTCCTGACGTTCTACCACTGGCGTCTGTACAGTAGGCTCCGATGATTGAGGGCCACCAACCACGCCCCACTCCGGAAAGCGGCGAACACGAGGACGAAACAAGGCAGGTGCTCGGCGTCTACTTTTCCGTTCGTTCCTCGGTTCAGGGTTGACCCCTTCCTCCTGTTGGCCATTTGTGCTAGACTCGGACGAGTGTAACTGGGGTTACCTGCTCCGTCGGCGTCGTGGTTGGCATCAAGGCGACTCTTTTGGTTCCTCGATGTGTATGGTAAAAGTCATACTCTCCAGTGGCGCATCCAGTTGTCACACTTCCCGGACGATGGGTTGGAGTCTCGGCTCATTCTCATCAGGCATGGTCACTATTGGTTCTGCTTTCTGCGGTGGTGTTATGACACCAAGCGTCGACGGGAGACGCAACGCCAGTCCCGGAGTCGTGTCACATCTGCTTTGCGAGTGTTTGTCACTCTCCTCTTGGAGTGGTGTCTCAGTTTGTGGGTGTAAGGTGTCCTCCGGTGGGGTCTGTGTCACACAGTCTGTATCTGTCTCCTTGTCAGCTAGCATGATAGTAACCACCCTTAGTTCGTCTCGATGGATATTTCGGAGGTGCCTGTCCCTATCTCGGACCAGGTAGACGTGTTGTCGTAGGCGTTTTCGCACTGTGTGGGGTCCTGTCCAGCGAGGTGCTAGTTTCGTGTGCCAGCTGACAATGGATGGTTCCGAGCATGTACCAGTGTCCCTACCTCCACGGGTGTAGGCGGGTTTTCCGACACTGGCAGAATTTTTCGCACATACGCCTCTTGGTGTTGGTGGGCAGCAGCAGTGAGTTCGGCGTCTTGGCGTTCGCCCCAGTCTTCTGCATCCTGAGGGACCTATGACCTGGGTTCTCCTGGAAGCGGTAGGTTGCGCCCCTGCACGAGGGTTGCCGGTGCCTGCCCTGTGGCGGCGTTCACCCGATGTCTGAGGCAGAACAGAGCCTCGGTCAGATGCTGGTACCATTGTGAGTGGTCTTCTCCAACACGCAAGCAGAGTTGGACCGTCAGTTCCTGGTTCCGCCTCTCTGTTGGATTAGCACGGTGTCGTATGATGCTCCAGTTGTAGTTCGCAGCACCACTTCCTCCACTGCCTACTGATAAACTGTGACCCACTGTCCGTTAGTAGTGTTCGGGGGTATCCCCATCGTGCAAAAATTCCTTCTGGAGCACTTTTGTAATTGTCTGACTATGGGTGTTCGTTAGTAGATAAGCCTCCACCCAGTGAGAGAACATGTCAGTTACCACTAATATGAAACAATATCCCTTGGTTGTGCGCGGATACGGTCCCATCAAGTCAACTGCTACAGCTTTGAAGGAAGTATTGGGAAGGTGGGAGGGATTGTTGTTCGGTCCCATCTGCTTTCCGTGCCTTTTTCCGCTGGCAGCCCTGGCAGCCTCGTACATAATCCCGCACATGCACTCTGAGTCCAGGCCAGTGGAAATACTGCATTACATTCCGCACTGTCTGATCTACCCCAGGATGCCCTGCTAGTGTATCACTGTGTGCGAAGTTCAAGACTATCTCTCTCGCCTCGGGGCCACAAACACTTTCCATGCCGTCTCCACACCTGGCGGCCTCATTTCTAGCACTTGATCCCTTGCTCGAACACGCTCCACATTACCCTCTGCGCACTTGGCTATTAAGCGCAAAGCTGTAGGAGATGTTTTTTGTGTGTTAAGGACATGATTATTTACAGCAGACCAGGTAGTCTGTCAGAATGTATGTGTAATCGCCTGCAGTGAGGCGTGTTCCTTTGTTTCGACTTTCCTCTGCTCAGTTGAGGGAAGCTCAGGAGGAAACATCAATGCCATGCCTTTGTCGTCCATGATGGTTTGAGCCGGGTTTCGATCCCGTGACAAGTGATTGGGGAGTTCATTGTCAACTCCGCTGACGTGCTTAAGTCGTAAAATCAAACGACTGTAGTAACAGTGCCCAGCCGATGAGTTTACCCCTCCTTCCCTGCATTGTGTCCAGCCACGTCAGACACTTGTTGTCCGTCTGTAACGTGAACTGTCTTCCTTCTAGGTGAGGGCAGTACTTACGAAGAGCCCAAACTACCGCCAGGCACTCCCGCTCATTTCTGTGATAGTGACGTTCTGCTTCTCCGAACTTGGCACTACTGTAGTTGATGAGTCGTGACCCGTCATAAGCTAGCTGGTATAGGACGGCGCCGGCACCTTCCGTGCTGGCATCGGTCTGGACGTAAAGGCGCTTCTCAGGGTTGATGCGAGACAAAGCATGACACTGGGTGAACTGTGATTTCAACTCTTCAAATGCCTTCTGGGCACGTTCGTTCCAGGCGTATTTTCTTTTTACAGACAAGTCAGTGAGAGGGGCGGCGATTGTGGCAAAGTACAGTATGTAGTTCCTCAACCAGTTCGTTAATCCAATGAACCGTTGCATTTGTTTCCTGGTCGCTGACGTGGGGACTGTAACGTAGCTGGCTAAACAATGCAACTGTGGCGATCCTGTGGTGAAGTGTCATCTTCCAGTTCTTCTCTGTGTAGGTTGTACGTCGATTTACACTGCGATATTCACGCCAAAGCGTTGGGCGCCATGACGCCATGTCCGGTGAGTGAGGTAGGAACGGAGCTGCGTTGGAATGCTCTGGGCTCCACCCGGTTAAGCGTGTAGCCGGGAACACGAGACACGAGGGGTCGTGGTCTGTTCGTGCCGGCGTGCCCCTTTCTCACCTGGCGAGTCGAAACAGCTGCGTATCGGGGAAAGCAGGGAGGACCTGGAGAAAACTACACCTTACATAGTCACTTATGGGGCGGTCCACACCCCCATACCCTAGGGCCTTAAGCGAGTCAGTTCCAAATGGCAAAACATAGTAGAACACTGGGCCGGATAGTTGCACACGCGCGTTACATAATTCTCGCTGGACGAATCAGTCCCGAAGCGTGCCACGTCTCTCTTGTTCCTTCCATCGCGGCCGCTGCTTCCAGACTGCCTTCTTCATGCGCAGATAGAGGGAGGGGGCGGCAAAGCCATGTGTCTTTCACTGGCAGATGGCCGTGCGGCGGCCGGGATGGCAGGTGTCACACGTCGGTGTCAAGTTCACACACATCCTGCTGCCATCACTGATCCGCCACACACACTCAAGTACCGCACATCTCCATTGCCAACCAGCACACACCTGCCACTGACACACTCTGCGAACACCTGCCGCAACCAGTCGCAACTCCACCTGGCCTGTGGCCTGGTACGAAGACAACGCAATAGAGAGTAAAAGAGACTGGATACCAAATTATAAAATAATAAAAAGAATTATTGAAGTAGTATCTTAATAAATAAGATAATTTAATAACCATTAATGAAGGTCTCTATGAATGTGCTGCAGATAAATTGAAGTTTAATGAATTGCAAGTAACAATTATATCTCTAAATAGGCCTCCCAGTGGTAGCTCAAAAATTTTCATTGAAAAATTTTATCTCACATTAAGATGTGTTTTAAAAATAACTTTAAACAAAGGGTAATTATATGTGGTGACTGAAATATAGATTTTAATACTAATTCAAAAGAAAAATTACATCTAGTTAAAATGATGAAAATGTTTAATATTCAAAATAATATTAATGTCAGTATCCACTGTACTTAAGCTACAAAAAAAGCAATAGATTATGTGCTTAGTAGCTCAAATCTACATGTAGAAGGATATGTACTTGACCCCAGTCTACCTGATCATTGTGCACTATTCTTTAAAGTTGGACTGTGTTACACTCTTCAAGGTAACGAAAAAATTACTAGAGTGGTTAGGAATTTTAAAAAAGAAAATTATCAGTTAGGCCTATTTAACTATAAGTTGTCTGTAGAATCCTGGTTGAATATAGATTAATCATATTGCACTAATTACAATTTTAAGAATTTTCTAAACAAGTTCCTACTGTACTTTGAGGAATCTTTTCCCTTATACATGAAAACATTTGCAGGAAATCGTATAGGCGTACATAAAAAGAATAGACCCTAATGGATAACTACAGATATAATAGTTTCAAGCAAAAAATTTAAAAGAGCTTTATAAAATTTCTAAACAAACAGTAGATCCACACATTCATGAATATTATTCAATTTGCAAGAAACAACACTGCAAAGCTGTTAAATTAGCAAAAAAATAGAATGTAATAATAAAAAAAATTGAGCAAAATGTGAATAACCCAAGAGTAGTGTGGAAATTCAATAATAAACAAATGGGAAGGGACATTACAAAAATCAACATAAAATTATTATAATAAATAATGGGAATGTTATTGAAACAGAAACTCAAGTAGCACTGGAGTACCTAAGGGGAGCACTTTAGAACCACTGTTGTTTTTTTTTATATTTATTTTCATCACCCACTTGATTCACCCTTAGAACAATATGTTCAGTGAATATGGGGCTCGTCATTTGGTTATACATAATGTAGGTAATATATACAATGTGTTACATATAATCAAAATAAAACATAATACAGATTACAATCACTATTAACTATGCTTTATACTTAAAATCATACAATACACCTATTATAAATTAAATTTAGTTATTACATAAAATTTATAACCATATCAACAATTTAGTAATACATAAAATTTCACAACTTAAGTCTAATACTATTTAAGAATTCGTCCACTGAATAGAATGTGTGTGACAGTAACAGTTGCTTCAATTTAATCTTAAATTGCCTTGGTTTTGTGTAGCTTAACTCTTTAATATCATTTGGTATATATTAATAATTATCCTTCCTTAATAGATGATGGTCAGTTAACACTCTTTGCAGATGATACAAGTATTATTATAAGTGATAAAAATAAGGATAATTTGAAAGTAAAAAGTAAAACTTTGTTAACAACACTTGATAATTGGCTTCAGGTAAATAATCTTTTATTAAATATATCAAAAACTCAATTTATTTCCTACAGTAAAAATACTAAAAGTTGTCTTCCCATACTTAGTATGTATAAAAATAATAATGTTATTGAAGCTGACAACAAAATTCTTAGGGCTACATATTGACAAGAAGTTATCATGGATTGAACACATCAATAACCTAGCGACCAAGATAGCATTAATATGGTTTCTACTAAGGGAGTTGCAAGAACTGGTTAATGCAAATACCCTAAGAATGGCATATCATGCTTTTTTTCATTCTACACTGAAATATGGAATAGAGTTTTGGGGAACCAAACAGAAAGTAAAATAATTTTTATCTTAGGACCTACAAAAAAAGGCACTTAGAATAATAGCCAAAGGCTAAAAGATCTTCATCGTGTCAAAAGTTGTTTGAAATTTAGGTATAAGGATAAAACTTTTTATGGTGTGTGCATTATAAACATTTTGAAATTGGTCAAACAAAATCAAAATTATTATAAGATAAATAGTGAAATTCATCAATATTCAACCAGAAGTTCTCATAAACTCAGATATATACAGCATAGTAGCTCTGTATACTCAAAGGGCATGTACAACATAGGTTTACACTTCTTTAATAAGTTACCAAAATATATAGGCTAACCAATCAAAATAGCAATCAGTTTACAAAATCTATTCAATTACTTTTTAAATCACAATGTTTTTGTAACTTACAAGAAGTTGATGACTATCTTGCAAGTGTAAAGGTAACAAATATTTATGATACGCATGTCCTAATACAATTTAAGAATACTATACCATTTTTAGATTTTATACTTATGATTTTCAAGATATAATTTTAATTGTGTGTGTACCATTACTGTATTGTACCGTGTTTTATTGTATACACTATATAATTAGTACCGTGACTATTGTTTGCTAATTGTATTGGGAGGCCTACTTATATGTGTATGTATAGTGAGTTTGATAATTTGTGTTTAATGCATAGTTTCTTACTATTATAGCTAGGGCCCGGTAATATTCGCGAAAAGATTTTTGCAGCACTTTGTTTCAGCCTTACGAGCGCACCTGCATCTCGGCTTTGTGGTCAGTGATTGGATGCCGTAACACCCAGCGTGTGGAGGTTAAACCAGCAAATCACACACAGACGTGATGTGTCTCAGTTATCCTTATACTGATTGGAACAGTCAAATAAATAACGACTCTGCGCAAAAACACATACAATAACTATGAAGTTGAACTGCAGGTGTGCACATAAGGCACTGAAACAAAGTGGAGCAAAAATATTTTCGCGAAAACTACCGGCCTCTAATTATAGCCTATTATGATTGTTCAAAACTGTAAATATCCAACAATGTATCGACAAAGCCTATACCCCAGGCCATCGGATTCCATGGTGATCAACAGGTGGATGATGATAAATAAAAAAAATAAAAGGGACAGGGGCAGGAGATGGGGAGGAATTATGGTTTGTTTGAGGAAAGGTTTGCTAGAGTATGTAGAATTTATCAATGAGGAAGTAGAAGTGATGGAAATTAATATAAGTGGGAGGAGTAGGAATATAAAACTGTTGTGCGTGTACAGATCTCCAGGTCAGGGATGGCAGGAAATTGAGGTGATCAAGAAGAGGCTTGACAGACTTAGGGACAGGCAGTGTGTTAAGGTAGCAGGAGATCTGAACAAGCCTGGTGCGCAGTAGGTTGAAGGGGTAGAGGAGATGGGACATATAATGCAGAGGATGGCCGCTGCGTTGGTAAATAGGGGGCTTGTGCAGGAAGTGGTAACACCTAAGAGGCGGGCTGGTGAGAATTCGGGGACAGTGCTGGACGTGGTGTTGGTCAGGCCTGGGGATGCTATAAGGAATGCCGTAGTTTTGGAAGAAATCTCTGATCATGACATCGCTGTGGTAGAGATTGGTAATGAGAAACCGAAAGTAGTAGAACCCAGGTGCAAGGTGATATGGCAATTCAGATGGGGGGGGAGGGGGTGACAAAGGGGCAAAAATCATCTTAATGAGAGATTTGTGGAATGGTCTAAGGATGAAAGTGTAGAAATCTTGTGTGAAAACTTAAAAAGAACTGTCGAAACAACACTGAAGGAATTTGTCCCTCAAAAAAGAATAAGGTCATGTGAGGACCCTCCATATTATGGTAAGGAGATAAAAATAATGAAAAGAAAGTGTAGAAAATTCCATGCAGAGTGGAAAAATAAAAGGGTAATGAGGGCTAGGGACCAATTAAAGGAGATGGGAAGAGAGCTAGAAAAAGCTATTTAACAAGCAAAAATTAGTATTTAGGAAACATAACGGCTCTAGGGAGAGATAAGAGCTGGAAACAGTTCTATGGGTATGTTCGGAAGATGAGAAGAGGGGATGGAAGGATTCCGCAGTTGAAAGATAGGGAGGGTCTGGTTGCACCAACAGACAAGGAGAAGGCTGATATGCTACAAAGGCAATACCTGGATGTCTTTGAGCCACATAACATGTGGCAAAGGAATGATAAGGGGGATAGGAAGAGAGGTGACAAATTTAGAATTCAAGTGAAGGATACAGGGTTCTTACAGCAACATACAATTACAATTCGAGGACTTTCAAGGACTTTCTACTAATTTTTCAAGGAACGGTGTAAATTACATTAGACACTCAAAAATTTTTTATTCAAATATTTAAGGTTTTATTTGCAAAAATTCTATTTTTTTCTTTCTATCTTTAGAACTGATGAAGTTAGCTAATGATCTATAAACCAGAAATTAGCTTCGACTTGAGAAAAAATTGTGGGAGACATTCCGCTCTACAGCATACATTGCATGATATGCCTCTCACATCCGACTCGCTCGTAATTTAATTTTTGTACTCGCGTAAATATGGCATTCTGTATGGGACACTTTTTCTTTTCAAAGCTCTTTAGTTCCTTTTTTTGCACTCTTCTCTTCCAAAAAATCTTTGCCATGAAACTCTATAACTGATTCAGGGTACTACTTGCCATGAACATATTCAAAAGAAACACTAGGAATAACAGAACATGCTGTGGCATGCCAGAAAGTAAATAAATTACACCGACCGTGAACAATGTCTGTAATCGTAGAGTAAATTACATTACAGAAATAATGCATTAACAAAATATGTTTTCATAATTCTGAGAAAGAATTTTAATTTTAAGGCCTTGCTCTTTAGTTTTGCAGTGGTTTCAAAAATATATATTTTTGACGCAAATTAATATATTTATCAAAAATCCATTCTTACAGTTTTACCGCTTATATATCATAGTTTGAATCTGAATTTTTCTGTTGCAATACACCAAATAGATTTTCAGATTTTTGCCCCTGAAATATCACATATTTTGTTGTGAAAATATGCCAAAATTAAGTAGGCCTAAAATAATTTTTTTCTAGCAAACGGTACATTATTAATTTTAAAAAATGCTCTGCAGAAATTCTGTATCGTATGACTGTACACACAGTCTCAAATTTTTTTAAAACAGTAGGTTAAAAAGTATCAGCGTTATTTACATTTGTTTGAAACAAATAAAAGGTCATGGCCTTAAGAAACTAGCTGGAATATTATATTACCCAAAATTCAAGGACTTTTCAAGGACTGGATTAAATCAAGGACTTTTCAAGGCCTTTTAAGGGCATGGTCAAAGTTCCAGGACTTTCCAGGACCGTAAGAACCCTGGATATAGCTAGGATCAGAGGGCTGGTAAGTAGTAAGGCGGTCGGACCAGACGGTATTGGAAATGGGGCATTAAAGTTTGCTGTAAAAGAGTCGAATAAATATCTCAAAGTACTGTTTGACAGGTCATTGGAACAAGGTAAGCTTCCACTAAAATGGTAGGAGGCACTGGTGGTACCAATATACAAGCAGGGGGAGGATAGGTTGCACCCCAGCAGTTACAGACCGGTGAGTCTTACATCGAATACCGGGAAGGTGATGGAACGATTGGTAGCGTAGTACGTAGTTAAGGTGATGAATGAAAATAACTGGCTGAGGGAATACCAACATTGTTTCAGAGAAGGATATTCATGTGAGACTCAGTTAGCCAGTCTGTTGGAGGACGTGGTGAAAGCTGTTGATGAGGAAAAACAAGTGGATGCCTGTTTTATTGACTTTCAAAAGGCCTTTGACAAGGTGCCTCATGGGAAACTTATGCAAAAGGTAGATGACCTGTTAGAAGACAAGAGGTTGGTAGGGTGGATAGAAGATTTCCTCAAGGGAAGGGTTCAGAGAGTGAAAGTGGGGGGGAGGGGGTACTGTGCCAATTGAGGATAAAGTCTCTTCACGGGTGCCACAGGGGAGTGAGCTAGGTCCAATATTCTTTACCATAATGGTCAATGATATAGGTTTGAAGGTTACCAGCAGAATATGATTATTCACTGATGATTGTGTGCTCTATTCAGTGGTGGGACATGAGAACAAGTTACAGGAAGATATTGAGCGGAAAAGGCTGTGGACACTTGAAAACAAAATAAAGATAAATGTTAGAAAAACTAAACTTGTGTGCGGTTTACAAATAAAAGGCTAAAGAGTAGAGAAGTCTATAGTTGGGCAGGGCAGGTAATAGGCTAGGCATCCAAGTATCTAGGAGTTGTTCTACATGAAAATCTTGAGTGGAAAAGCCAAGTTCACAGAGTGGTAGCAAAGGATAGGAAAGTGCTAGGAATGATGGGTAGGATATTAAGGGGAATCAGCTCGGAGGTGAAGGAGAAGGCCTACAACACCGTGGTCCAGCCTGTTCTTGAGTACGCTGCAGCTGAGTGAGACCCCCATGTTGAGGTGGAGGTGAAGAAACTGGAGAAGGTGTAGAGAGGGGGTAAGTGGAGAAGGTGGGGCAGGATGGGGAGGATGAAAGTAGTTTCAGGTCATCAGTGATGATGAGAGATATGGGATGGAATTCACTGAAGGATAGGAAGAGGGTGGAAAGACTGGTTAGGATGTAAAAGATAGTGGAACGGGATTGAGGATGGAGTGAACTAGCTGAACATCTAGATAAGGGTGGATATAGACGTAGAGTCAACAGCAGTAAAAAGGTACAGCAGGTCTGGCGGAGGATGGGTCGGGAACTACAGTCAATGCTGGTTAGGACGGTCAGGGAGTGGAATTTGTTGGAGGATGTGGTGTCGTTGCGAGGTGTGGGACAGTTTAGGAGGGCTTTGGAGAGGATGTTATAGGGGTGTTGGATGCTTGCCACCAGGTGCTTGGCTAATAGCAAGAAATTATTTATTTATTATGTTCATGTTAATTTCTGCAGCAATATCTTATGTCCAATGTATGTATGTCATTATCATTACTATTCAGTTAAAGAATTTTTTTAGCTAGAGTTAAGTAACCTGTGACTTGCACACTTATGTAATTAATCTTCCTTGATGTGATTTACGGCTGTATTGCTATAAAATCCAATAAAATCAAATACAGTATTTTCTGCATACAGCAAACTTGTACGTCACTGTAATACCTATATACTGATTAATATGTGTGTGTAATATAATTTTAATTAATTTTTCTGTATGGTAAACATGTTTGCACAGTTATTGCATGATATATTGTGAGTAATATATTTTTTACATGTTTTTCACCCGTCCTGTAAAATGTACTTTTTTGACATACGAGGTTGCAGTTCACAACCATCAAAAATACCTGAACATTATGCTTTATGATATGTAATAAATTTGGTTAAGTAAAGTTACTTTACACTTCACTTAAAACCAAACCAACGGAAATTTCCAAGTTAGCTAACTACAATTTCCTTTAAGTAGTACGACTACTTCCAACGTATATAGAAACGCTTTTCATTAATAAACTATGCCTTCAAAACCAATAGTTTGGGCGGTATACAATGAGTAACAATTTTTAACATTTACCACATTCCAATTGAGTACAAAGCTCTCAATGCAAAAAACTGAATATTCCTGAGGTTAGTCCTTGCAGGAAAAAAGTTATAAGTAAGGAAGTACTAAAATGCCAGGGTAATGACCTCAAAAATTTACATTGAAAGTATTTCTTTAATATTTATCATCTAAATATTAGATCAATCAGAAACCAAACTGAAGAGAGATCAATTTTTTTTGATGATCTAAACAAAATGCTTTGTGGGACGATTGACATTATATGTTTTACTGAAACCCACCTCCATAATACTCAATTTAATAAAATTTACTTACCATGTTATACACTTGGTGCTGTCTATTGTAGACAAAATGTGAAACAAGGTGGTGTATGTATATTTATAAGAAAATGTATAAAATTTAAATATACAGATGTAGCAAGATACTGTTCAGATTTGGATTTTGAATGTTGTTGTGTAAGTATTGATTGTTGCAATTTGACATGTATTATTATATCCATCTATCGAGCACCAACAGGTAATTACAGTACATTTTTAAAGCAATTAGATGTATTATTAAATTCAATTTTTTCTATTAAGACTACAATTGTAGTCGCGGTGATTTTAATGTAAATTATGCCACTGATAATACTCAAAAGAGTAAATTAAACAGTGTAATGCAATCTTATAATCTAATCTCTGTAATTAACTTTCCTACAAGAATTCAATTTAATTCAAGTACCATTATTGATAGTATTTTTACTAATGCAAATGTTGCTAAAGATTGTTACACAACTGGATTATTTAATGGTCTGTCTGACCATGATCCACAGCTTCTAACTTTGAAGTACAGTGCATCTTTAAGTAATCCTAGAAAAATAATAGGAAAATTAGATATAGAAAAATAACAAGTGAAAGTCTTTTACAATTAAAGAGGTCTTTAAAATCAATATCATGTGAGTATTTAAGGAGTATTGATAATCCAGATTTGCAATTTAATGACTTTCTGAACTGTTTTCTTACTAAGTTTGAAGAATTCTGTCCTGTTAGAACTAAATATATAAAAGAGAACAATTCTAAGAAGCCATGGGTAACAAATGGTATTAAAATATCTTGTACACACAAAAGAGACTTGTATTTGGAACAAAAAAAATTGTCCTACACAGGAAAAAATTGAGCGTTACAAAAAGTATTGCAAAATTTTGAAAACTGTAATAAGTAAAGCAAAAAACCAGTATTATAGTAACTTAATAAATAAATCAGAGAACAAAATAAAAACAATCTGGAACGTTATTAAAAAAGAAACATCTGTGTTAGGAGAGGCAAACGAAATAAAAATCAATGTTAATTTAAACAATATATCACATAATAGTTACCAAATTGCAAATGAATTCAATACTTATTTTTTAAATGTTGCAGATCAAATAAATTGTGTATCCTTACAAAATACTAAAGAACCTATGGAATATCTGAAAGAATCATTTTGATCGTATTATCGTAATATCAATCTTTTACCAACCACACCGTATGAAATCAACACTATAGTAAAAAAACATGAAAACAAAATACTCTTCTGGTTATGACAATTTAAACAGTAGAGTAATCAAATATTGCTCAAATGAAATATGTGAATCATTAAGCTTAATTTCGAATAACATTCCACAAAGTGGTATATTCCCCGAGAGACTGAAATACACTATCGTAATACCTATATATAAAAAGGGGGAAAATCAAATGTTCAAAATTATAGACCAATTTCTCTAATAACTACATTCTCTAAAATTATAGAGAAGGTAATATATAAAAGACTGTACAACCACATAAATAAATACAATATATTGACACCAACCCAATTTGGATTCCAGAAAAAGTATTCAACTACTAGAGCAATTTATGAACTAACAAGAAACATTTCAGAAGCATTAAATAAAAAAGAAAATGTAATAGGCCTAAGTTTCTTTTACGATTTAAGCAACGCGTTTGACTGTGTCAACCATATGATACTTCAAAAATAGTTGGGAATATTATGGAATAAGATACTGTTCTCTAAATTTATTTAGAAATTATCTTGCAAACTGTTGCAAGATAATAATTGTAAAACAACAAATGTTTATTTGAAATGTATGTATTATAGATATCGCCACAATCTGTGTGGTTGAAGTGTGTCCTCTATGGTGTACAGAGATGTTGCATAGAATGAATAAAGCCAATCAGTCTCTATGGTCAGTCCGGTTGTGAATGTCAAAGCGAGATGATGTCTTTCTTTTCTTTCTGCTGCTATCCACAAGTGCCCAGTTCAACAAGAACAAGTTGTCGAAATAAAAAATTCTACCCATGCTACATCAAAACCAGGGATAATTAGGCATGGTGTACCACAGGGGTCAGTGCTCGGGCCCCTGTTATTCCTCCTATACATAAATGATTTACCTAACATAATTCAACCATATGCCAAAACAATACTTTTTGCTGATGACACATGCACTTTAGTAAGGGAAAAAGAAATGACTATTCTCAATAGCAAAGCCAAAAGTTCAATAGATGTATTATATGATTGGTTTGCATCAAACAAACTCTCAGTGAATCTTGAAAAAACCAATTACATAAAATACTCCCCACGAAACACTAACGTGGAAATTGATAAATTCATGATAAACAATATAGAAATAAAACAAGTGGATGATTCAAAATTTTTGGGCATAAGGATTGATGAACATCTAAGCTAGAGACAGCATGTTGAAAATTTGGTTCCCAGATTAAATACAGCTATTTTTACACTTCACTGTATAATGAATATAGCAGATTCAAAGGTTCTACAAATTATATATTTCTCCTATTTTCATTCATTAATATCTTATGGTGTAATTTTCTGGGGCAACTCAGTGACAGCCAAGAATGTCTTCAAACTTCAAAAAAAGACAGAGTGATTAACCACAAAAAACTCAGAGATCCATGTAAACAACGTTTTATTAAAAATAAAATATTAACATTACCAAGCCTATATATTTACTCACTCCTAATTTTTATTAAAGAAAATTGGTTAAATTTTAAGAGCAGTACAAATAACAAAAATATTCTTCATTTGCCCATTTCCTCACTTACGTAATTTCAAAAAAAAATATTAATTACATGACACTTAAGATTTTCAATAAGTTACCTGCAGAGATTAAACAAAATTTTAATAATAGTTTAGAAAATGTAAAAATAAAACTAAAAAACTACTTGGCACAAAAAGCCTATTACTCAATAGATGAATATTTAAAGGATTGATGTCTCCTAGTTACTGTATTTAAATTATATTATGTACATGTGACTACTCAAATATTTTTAACCACACTAAGTAGGCCTGCCTAATGCTGATAAGAACTAATTTTATTGATTCAAATTGTGTATGTTTTTCTTGTTTTTATTATGTGTTTCTTTTCTGTATTCTTCATGTTCAATAGTGTAATCAATCATTGACTACACCAACATTCCTGAGCATCTTTGCTCAAAATATGGAATCTAAGGGTGGCTTAATAAATAAATCCGTAAGCAATGCTTTCGAGATCAACAGCTGACATGCAAGTAGGCCTGTTTGATTAAACTTTATTACGTTATTTCAAAGCATCGCACCGCAGCAGGCTCCACAGCGCTTAGTTATGCTAACCCGTTGCTATATTAACACGTACGAGATTCACATGCTGATTAAAACAACACTGCTTATGGCATAAATGATTATTTTATCAACACGAAGTAGGCATACCAATATAAATTAGCAATTTATTGTTTTAAAAATTACTCTAGTTACCTAATGTAACGAAGACCACCAATTTAACCACACTATCACTTCAAACATCAAATTTTTAAGGCCTACTAACAAGTTTTGAGGGACAAACTTTCTTTTGTTTACTTTTTTTTTCCGAAAACAAAACTGCTAAACTCTTGACCGGGTTAGGATCATGGAGGTAATAGTCTATGGAGTGGAAGCGTTTGAGCAAATGTGAAGCAGCCAACAAACGACTCTGAAAGACGAAGATAGAGATAGTAGTGGCAAAAACATGGATACGTAGCATTGAAATGAATTGAACTGATTTCGTTTTTCTTTAATTATACAATTATGGTAAAAGCTTGTGCAGCTTTCGGCTGCACTAACAGATTCGGCAGTTGTGGAGGATTAACTTTTCACAGGTAAGAAACTTTTATTTACTTTCATACAGTATATAATGTACATACATGTAGTACGAGAGTGTTTTTAAGCGAGTTTAAGCTCATGGACAATTCAAATAGAATTTATTGTATGCTTATCAAGATGTGTAAGGCTTTATATTCACGATCATGTAAATTACGTGTGCTTTGTATGTTCGATACGTAAGATATGACGCACACAAGTATTTTGTTTTAAATATACAATATTAACTGATGCATGGTAGTCCTAATATTAGATATAACACAAATATGTTCCTTCTCCATAACGAAGGGCTAATAATGTACATATTCCATTATTATTTAGTGGTTGGGAAATTTTAAGTTGCAATATAATTAAGGAAAACCACATACGGAGAAGAAATAGTGAGTAGGTAATTACAGAGGGTCTGGAGCAGAACAGGGCAGGGAAGGGAATCAAAATGTTGGTCAGGTCAGGGAGTAAATTGAATCTGTTGAAGTAGGATTTTGTGTGGGTGAAAAATGTAAGAAGGATTAGGAAGGAACCTGAGGAGTAGAAAAAAAAAGTACACTTCCACTGGTCAATGGCCCAACGGCAAAAAATAATTCTAATTTTTAATGTAAACAAAATAATGTCAGCGAAAAAAATTATCGAAGTTTAACTCTTTGAAAACCTAGATGAATTAAACAAAAAATTTGGCAAATCCACAAATAGTAAATAGCTGCCTAAATGATCGTTAGTTCCACAATTTATTAAAGTAATGCGTATTCAGTATATGTAGTTTCTTAATGTCAAATTAGTATTCCAAGCGGTATTATTGTCAAGTGCAGTAATTTTCATTAGTTTGAGCTTTACTAGCGATCATCGAACTACCGTGTGTGAAATGTGTTATGTGAGACTTGCCTTAAATTTATAATACACTGTCCTGCAAAATAGTCTTGGCACGTGGGACCTCTTGTTGGTTAACAAATAATATAAAATTTAATCAAAAAATGCCCTTTTGATATTGTTAAAAAAATTTATTGTAAGTAGTTGACAGTTTACAGATTGGTTGTAGGGAGACTTGTATTCTTTTGTGGCTGGGTATTTTTCTTAGATACATTCTGTTAATTTATGACTAAGCTAGCAGGAGGAGAGAAAATTTAAATTTTTGTCACCAGTACTTTGACAGATATTTATAAGTATTTTACTAACTTTAAAGTTAGGGCCTAGCTACATTATACGTTCACGAAATGAAAATGAAAACCCAAAAATTACCATATGTAATTAAACATCAAAAATTAAAATTTTATTCCATGATAATGTATGTGGGTATGCCAATTAGATCTTTTCGAAAAGTTACTGTTTGTCACCAAAAAAACTTGGGTCTGAAAAATTCTTTTGAACTACTAGTACCACATTTTGTATGAGCCTTGCTGTAAGTAATTCCTTTTGAATTTT
>PNEQ01120601.1:0-32010 GCA_003012365.1 Medauroidea extradentata
ATATATATATATATATATATATATATATATATATATATATATATATATATATATATATATATATATATATACACACCTAACTGTTCTTTAAAACTAATAGTATAATATTTTCAGTAGTGTTCAAATAATTAAGTTTTGCTCATGTAATTTTTATATATTAAGAAATTACGGGTTTTGAAGCCTGATATCAGACTTTTTTAATGGAGGTTACTGGAGATATTGTAATTTATAATATTTAAAGGAACTATTTTTTCACATAGTAAATAACTAGTTACCCCTGCAACAGTACACGAAGTTCATCCGTGTACAGCGTTTGTGTTTATGTAAGTTGCTAATTTTTAAAACATATATCATTTTAAAATGTTTGATGATTTTATATATCACTCGAGCAGGTTTTAATAATAGAGACAAATTTATTTTGATTGTTTAGCTTGTACACTTCTGTTTTAGCTATACTTACTATAGCTGTATATGTGTATATGTATATGTGTTAGCCTGTGGAGCAAAACTCGAATGAAAATATTTTTGTAACAAATCGAAAACCACTTGACTGATTACAACGAAATAGTGATGTAATTTGCTATCAGATTAGAAAATTATTCTCATTATGTACTCATAGAACTCCATTTTATAAAAGTAAATATGTGTGTCAATAGCAATGTCATTCTATATGGAAGGTATTAATTTGTATCATTTTTTTTTGCCCACAAATAAGCCAGCTCCACAGTACTTCGTTATCCATTTTTTTTGGTAGGACTTCGTACACTTCGCTATACTCTCTGTTTGTTTCCTAATTCTGTATCTTATAGTCTGTTTTTGTCTTTCTTCTTTGTTGTTCATGACATTTTTATTTTATTGCTATTATTATTGTTATAATTGTTTTCAGTTTGTTAAGCAACAATTATACTCTTGTTCTTTCCTTATTACGTTCTTATGTTTCTTAGCTTATATGGTGGCCCGTACTTTTGAAGTGATACATTTCCTTTCTAGTTTCAGATTTTTTAATTAAAATTTTTATTCGCACTCTACTTTTACTTAGATTGGAACTGACACTGCAACACATTTAAAAAGTTTTACACTTTTTTTTCTGGCTTTATGCCACATATGTACTTGCATTGTTCTGTAGTTCTTTCAGTAAGTATTTACCCATTTGTGTAGAATTAATTCTTATATGTTGTATAATGGACCAGTTTTATTCAATTTTGTTCACACAACAGGTTATCCGTTTATAATGAAAATCCATAGGTCCTCCTATTATGTTCATCCGTTAGAAATATATTTCATAAATTATCTTAATCTTTATAAATGACAACTCTAGCCACGGCAAGAAAAATTTTATATTGTTCAAGTATTAACTGTGAGGATAACTTCAAGGACATCTTAGGTTTTATACTTTCTGAAAATGTCGTCAAAATTAAAAATAAAAATGTCGGCGATATTCTCTCAGCCCAGTCTCACTCCCATATTAGGTGCCATTCTTCTGTCAGCTTTCATCATTACGTATATGTTTTCGTTTAAATTATTACAGCTTAACGCTCTTAAATTACATACGTTCAATATAGGATTGTGTTGAAGAAAACAAATTTGAAACACCGAAATACATAAATAATGAAATACATCTGCTATCACTTTTAAAATTATATTAAATACAACAGTAGCATATGCACACAAACTTTCTATCCTACCACTTGCTTGTGGTTCAATAAATAAGTATCTCATTTTAACATCTAAGTGTACAGTAGGTATATTGTACCCAGTAAATGTATAATTTTGTTATATTTTGGTCGGATCCATCAGTTTTCTGCTAAATGAGTTCACTTTTGCTTGAAGTCATTACTGACGAAAACACACTCGATTGAAGCAACACATGTAGAAGCGAAATAGACGAAGGTGAAAATGTATTCCAAAATTTTTATTAACGTTTTGTTTGTGTAATTATGTCCAGAGTCTATAGTATTGCATTTGTTCAATTCAGCTGGCAAATCTTATAAACTTTAGGTATCTATTTCTGTATATGAATTGATACGGCACCTACATTACACAATATTGTATTAATGATGTAGCCATACTTGCTATTCTACTGATTTTATCGCTGCAATGACCTTATAAACCTATTCAGTGTTTTGATCTCTTTATAAATTAATGAGTATCAAATAAATGTATTACTTTTCACATATCTCATAAATATTTCATATGAGTCTGCAAATGTATTTTTAACATTCTTTTGACAATGTTGTTAGCTTTTCTGTATTGTGACAAATGAAGTTTTGTCATTAAAGAATCAATATTTTATTTCTGAAAGTCGATAATGTTTTGCTTGTTTCTCAGGGCTATGGTATGTTTCTTCCTAAATTTTTCTTTATCAATGTATTGCAGCTGTGTGTATGCCAAGAGTTATTAAGGCCTATTTACACGTGGCCGTGTGCACGGACGTGACCGTGGCAGTGGACGTGGACGTGGACGTGTCCGAACTTCGTGGTTAGATTCGCCCTCGCCGTTTATATTTATCATGTCCGAAGCTGGTCCAAAATTGTGATTAATTAATATTTTTTCCAACTCCTATTGATTTAAACCTTATATTTTACCGTGTTTAATTTCAGTGTTATCAAATTTATACCTAGTTACGAATGCCCGCGAAAATAGTTGAAACTTTCTTCTGTCTTAGGACACAGCTTCGGACAAATGTTAAAATTGGTGAATATTTGTCTTAGGACCAAACTTGCCCTAAGACACTGTAACTTCGGACACTGATGTGACGTCACAGAGTCACGTGCGCCAATCAGCGCAGTCTTGTCTTAGGACACAACTTCGGACATCGTAATTGTGAATAGGCCTTTATTGACGGGCGTGGGAAAAAATATTTTGAAAGGAGTAAAATTTTTAGCCTCATTGTACATGTTTGGCATGATTTAAAAGAAATAGTAATTGTTTAATATAGTTTTCATATTTTCTTTTTATCTTTAAGTGAGCTCACGTTCTGACATAGGCCTATAGCCCAGTCAACGAAAGAAAAAAGGGGGAAAAAATCGTGTAGTTGTGAAAATTTGCATAGGTGTAAGGGAAAGTATACCGAACAACATACTTAAAGTCCCCGCTGGTGGCGGTGAGCGTGGGGTGGGGGGACAGTTTAAATGTTCATTTTAGTGGTTTTCCTTAAGTAGCGCCCAAACTATGGGACGTAGCAAAAATTAATTCATATACAAAATTAAAGATAATTAAATTTCCCACAAAAAAACGTTAAAACACATTCTTATAAAATCAATACTTAAGGAAATACAGGATGTTGAAAATTGCATAATTTTGAAACTTCTTGATATGTTGGTTACATTTAAAAAAGATTAGGCTATAATTTGATATTTTTCGTGTTTTGCACAAAACTGTATAAAAAAAGAGGATGCATATAACATTAAAACTCGTGATAATAATTATTGTGGAATTTAGAAACATTATATGATTTGAATATACATTAAAAATATGGACTGAAAGCCAATATATTTTCAGTGTTAAAGCATGAACTTTCAAGTTGTAAATAAATATATATATATATAACAAATCTAATATTCATATTAATTAAAACAATACAATCTTTCAATTTTAATGGGATACATGTATGCAACAAATTGTCAAAATAAAAACAGTGCAAATATAATTATCTGCATATTTTAAATGTTCTGTTAATTAAAATAAATAAAGTTATTTTAATAACAAAGTTATTTTACTATTATAATTACAAACTACCACAGTAAATGTTTACTTGTGCTTATTTCTTGATAAATGGAAATTTCATTATGTACACATAACATATTACAAAGTACAAAATACCTAAATGACATCTTCTGCATGGACGTCATCAATTCGAAACTCTTATTCTCCTTCTTCTTCTGACTGTGCACTGTTGGTACATGCACCATGGCAGGTTCCACAAACAGATGTGCATTTAATTCCTGCTTTCCGACATCGACATCGTACACCACACCCATTTGTACAGCGGCAAATTACGTTGTTTAGAACTGTGTCAGGAGCCACCAGGTCCAATGTTTTTATTGGCAATAGGGATTCATATTCTCCTCTGACCCATTCCCACTGATCAGGAGATACGTAGTTATCGAACCACTGTTGAATCTACAAATACACTCTCAATTAGTGTTGCCTTGCTGAGCCTTTGGTGGGAGGAAGTGAAGAGAGATTTTCTTTGGCCTTGGTTGATGATTTGAGGAATGCTGAATACTGATGATCATTCAAATTATGTTGTATAGCATTGGCTGTGTATACGGCAAGGAACATCTTCTCACCGCTTGTTGCACAGCATCAGGTGTAGATGAGGGGTTATAAAATATTTCAGCAATATCTCTTATAAGATTTAGATGTCTTTGTATAGTGTGACAATAGCTGCATTACTTTTATTATAATTGGCTGAGGTCGTATCACAGCCACTGAAAGCGTGAAGAAGAAGGATGGATTGAGAAAAAAAAGGGTAGTTCTTGGAGATAATTTTATGAACGTAATTTTGTTTCTACTTTACCCCTGCTGGGCTTAAATAAATAAATGTTGCTATGTGGTGGTGCCAAAGCAGTCAGTAGCACTACCAAGTCCGCGTCTTCCTCAATGATAACCACATTAATTGTAGTACTTGTTTTTTCTATCCTACATTTCACGATTGTAGTATCAACATAACCTGTAGCGACCCTAGTTTATATTCCCTTGGCAGCCATTTTCTGTGCGAGGTAATGCATAAGCTTGATTTATTCCTTTCATTTGCCAAATAATGTTCCTGTTGAACGGTGACATTCATGTTCTCCCTCATCAAACTTCATATCAACAGAAGTTTTTGTGGTGCTGCTTCTATTTTGTTCTACACTTTTTTACTGTTGACGTCACCATATCCATCAAAAACTACAACACTTGATCGTGTAGGCTACATATTGATCACAAATTGTATAAAACTCGCTCCTAGTACTCAATTTTAACCGGTGTAGGAGGAAGTCACCATCTACAACATTAGTACTCATTTTGATGTTTATTGTATTCATGTTAGGACTTACTACAGGAAGTGCATTACAAGAAGTTGACTTTTTGTCTTCCTCAAACCACCTTCATTGACGAGAGCCAATGGGAATGGATATAACTCATTTCATAACAGATACATATTCTAGAAACATTCGTAACAAAGCAGGAGTCAAATATAATACATTTTTCAGCCATTTTCAGTACACTATAATCCTCGATTTGTGTGATATTTGATAACAGAGACAAAAATGACGTTAAAAAACTCCTGACAACATTCACAGAACTGATCAACGATTTGAAAAACCTGAAATTTGTGGCTTTGTTCCTTCATAGATCCACCGACGACTGTGTTGCCCAGTAATATTTACAAATAAATCGAATGTGCACATGGCTTACAAATCCTCACAAGACGCGTAGAAGAGTTATTTCTGGACTAATTGTCAATAATAAGGTACTATTATGTTTCCATTAACATTTTCTACACAACAACTACATTTGAAAATATATAAAACCTCTGCTTTGTAAACCACAAATTCGTGTTCATAACGAAGCATATAATTAATGCGCCATAGAGCGTACAATTTCTTTAAAAAAATTAAGTATTGAAGTTACAACTGTAACTCATTGTCAATAACAGTTTTCTCAGTGCTCGATTTAAATAACTTGGATGATTTCATTATATGAAAAATAAAGATGAATAACATTGCCATATTTTATAAACGATTCAACTATAATATTAAATGACTGATTATTAATTTATTTCAAATGCAACCAATATAGCAAGAAGTTTAAAATGTATGCAATTTTCAACACCCTTCATTTCCTTAAGTATTGGTTTTATAGGAATATTTCATTCACGTTTTTGTGGGAAATTATATTCTCTTTAATTTTGTATATGAATTAATTTTTGCTACATGCCATAGTTTGGGTGCTACTTAAGGAAAACCACTAAAATAAAAATTTTAATGGTTCCCACACCCCCGCTAACCCCCCCCCCCCACCAACGGGGACTTTTAGTATGTTGTTCGGTATACTTTCCCTTACACCTATGCAAATTTTCAAAACTACACGACGTTTTTTCCTAATCAGTGTTTTTTGAACTAAATTGCCTGGACTATTTGTTTCTTTTGGAAGATACAGACTAAAAGAATGTCTTGCAGGAAGATTGGACGTCAGGAAGATATACTACGAGTGGCGGTTCTACGTAATTTAAGTTACATGCAAAGATTTTAATAGTTACACGTAAACTCGAACAACAGCATCTTACACACACAACTTTAACATATTAGCCAACATTAATTTTGACTCACGGATGCCCTGACAAAGGGAGGCGTCTTTTTGCTTGACTGGACTGAGCTAGTACTGCCATGTCAATTTTAATTTAATCTATAACTATCCATGTTATGAAGATGTTTCCGGTCATAATATCCCAAGACATTTCAGTGGCAGCCCAAAAACGTGGGGCCCGAGTAGGCTGTTAGAAATGAGAAGGCAAGGGTTACACAGGACAACTTAAGAAAATACTGTCACACTACGATGTCTAACATAAACGAAACTGACTACTTAACCACTGTAGAATCCGTGCAGGAGGTTAGTGATGCAGAAGACATACCAGTCAGGACTGAGACAACATACTTAACTGTGAACGCCGTAGCTAGCCCTGCATCTCCTGACATGGTGCAGTTGTTTCAGAGAGTGGAAGATATGTTTAAGGCTGTAGATAATAAAATGGAAACACAGTCCAGTAACACTGAAGCCCAGTCATATTAAGCCGCAGGAGCAAATGCAAGCAATGGGCCAGGGTGTGTTGAGTGAATTTACTGAGCGATGCGAGGTGATCCAGCATCAGATGACTGCTCTATATAGAAATATGTCCGACAAGGTTACGTGACACAGGGCGACATATCAACCGTTCGCAATGACTTAGCTACTAACAAAGAGGAGTTAGAGCTAGTGAAAGAACATATTGCGATACAAGCTAGCAATCTTTACCAGCGCCAAGAGCGACTAGAGAATATGCCTTTGTCTGCAGCTATTCATTATCAGGTACAGAAGCAGATGTCTGCACAACTAGACTCCTTCGAAAGGAACACAGATCAGCGGATAATGCAGAGGGAGAAAGTCTGTAGTGCAGAGTGCACAAAAGTAGGAGCTAAGTTGACAGATATAGTTAACAACCTTAACGAACTATAGGGCAAGGTAGATATCATGGTTACCGACACGAGAAGGGTACAAATAACGTCCGCTGATACACTTGCTGGAACGTATAATTATTTAAAATGTTACCACATCAACGCCACTGAATGTGATACAAGGACAAGCCGTTAATAATGTTGTGAGACAGCCTACACCCCAGAATGCTAGTATGCTAACCCACCATCCCTCAAAACTCTACGTGAGCAGCTTCCAAAATACGAAGGAATGGCTGGAGAAAACTCCGTAAACATCCTGAAGAACACTCCCGTTTGTTTTGCCTGACCGAGGAAAATATACTAAGGTGCCTAGGTTCGTGCCTGAAGTCGACCACATATTTCTGGTGGGAAAAGTGCGAGAAAAGGTTGCTAACCATGTGGATTGTAAGGACATATTTCTTACGCACTTCTCGAATAAGAAAATTCAAGGCAACAGCCCAGTTGCGCGCTGAAAGATTTGTACCAGGATAAAGGAAGAAGCCTAGAGTATCACCTGTCGAAAATGTACGGAAGGTCACGACATTTCGAGTTTCCAATCAGCGACGAGGAATTGATTTCCATAATCTTACGTCAGCTGCCGTACAGGTACCAAACACACTGGACGTGTATGCACCATGTACATCTACCAACATTCCGAAGCGACGTAGTAGAATTTGATAACATTGTCTACATAAGCAACAGAGTAACAAGGCAGGGAAACAGATCGCTCACATACACGAGATCGCCCACCGCCCCTATATACTGATACACACCAAGGAAACAGGAATGCGTCCCGACATGACGAACCACCCACTGTGCGCACATTAAACACCTTCCCATACCAACCTTACAGCAAACCACACTACAACAAAGGCGGAGATCAACCAAACAGTGGTCATAAACATAACTATAGTAATTTAGCTGTTGGAACCAATTTTCCTGTAGCAGGGACAATTTGATCAGTACTAGGAACTATATAGATTGTTGTGGATACAGCACTAAGAGTATTGTTATGATAAAAGAACATTACCTTGAAACCCAACATTGCTGTTTATTAACTGCAAAGGAATATTTGTTGACGGTACCTTCTTTTCCTCAAGTTTACAATAAAGATATGGTACATACAACAGTATCGCGGACTGTTAGAGATAACCACCAGGGAGTTATCCTTGTAGAGTAAACAAACGAGTATGGTTATTGCAACAGAGCACTCAACTGTAAGAAGAACCAATTCGTTCTGTTGATATTACAGAATTAGTATTGTAGAGTTGACAAAGAAGTATAGTAAAGTATGACAGCTACAACAGTGCAATGAATTGTTGACGTATCTACGACCACGACGTTATTGCTATCTGTTCGTTAGGTCCAGGAACTTCTTGCTACTATGTCGTGTACTATGAGCTTTGAAATGTATGTTTATGTTTTACCAATTTCGTTTCATACTATGGTTGACACTTGGCTATAATTTCGACAAGAGTAGATGGTGCAGCTCTGGAGTATATGAAAACCAATGAAACCTATGTTGTACGAAGTTAACTTGGGGCGGTGCTCTTTGTCCGATGTGTATATCGTGATGAGATGTGGAATTACCAACATGTATACCACCGATCGCTATACAACTATCCTTGTACAATACCGTTATTCTAAGCGAGAAAAATATTTAACTCGCAACAGGTTTTTACAACGATGTGTTAGAACGAAACAATTCACACTACCGCTCTGTAAACTGCATTACAAGTGACTGTTCGTGCCCTGTAAGGCAACATAACAGATTGCTAAAATTTCACACGACGTTGCTAGGAGCACTGCCCAGCACCATAAAAGAAACTGAACCGATTGTTAAAATCACCATACTGCATTGCTGTGAGTACTACCCAGCACCGTAAACTCAACAAAAGAGATAGTTAAAATTACCATACTGCGTTGTTAGGAGCAACTTGCTTGTAGAGATTGGTAGTACTACACAGCAGCATGGCTGACAGTATCAAGAAACTCTGTAAAGGTAACAAATAACTAGTTTAGTAAATATTAGAATCTCCATTTACCAAACGTAGATAGTAACTGTAACAAATCAGATAGCTATCACTATGTTAACAATAATGGATAGTTGTAGGAACCAAAATCTGGTTCTTACAACAAATTATTTTTTTCTCAGTGCACGCCACGAAATCTGAAGCAGCTTCGTGTATTTCTGGGTATAGTCGGATTTTACTGGAATTACTCGGAAAAATTCGCAGCTGTTTGCCTGCCACTATTCGAGCTGCTGAGAAATAATATTGCATGGCAATGAACGAAGCCATTACAACTTGCGTTTGAAGCAGTAAAAGCATTGTTCCGTAAAGAGCATGTTATTCACCACCCGGTGCCAGTTGCCACCTACTTCTTGTATACTGACTACTCACTCGGTGCAAAATTAGCCCAGAAAGATTTCGGAGGCGTGGAACGGACCGTCGCACTGGCCAGTAGGACTTAAAGCAAGGCGGAGAAAAATTATACAACTACCAATAAATAAATATTAGGTATTGCTTGGACTCTACAGAAATACCGGAATTTGTTTCTCGGTGAAAGGATAATTGTGTTGAGAGACCATTGTGCACTTCTGAGTTTGAGAACAAGCAAAATTTGCAATAGTCCCCTAACGAGGTGGTTATTTCTTGTGCTAGAGTTTGACCTCGAGTTTCAGTACATTAAGGACACCGGCCAACACTGGCGCAGACTACTTAATTCGCATGCCGGATGGAGAGCAAGATTGTACGCCGAAATCTTTACGAGAGATTTCCATTGCGTCAACGTAGAAGAAATTTGCTGCTGTTATTAACTGCCACGAAAATTTAACAGATTTATCTCAGGAACAGTCTCAAGATACATTCTGCCGCCAAATGAAAGATAAACTACAGCAAGTATCGCAGTCGCATCCTTTGAGAAACTTATTTTATATTTCTGATGAACTAATATTTTTCCACACAAACCAACCTAAATTAAGTTTCGAAGACGCTTGGAAAGTGGTTATCCCCGAGAATGTACAGTACAAAAACAACTAATTATTGACGCTCATGAGATGATAGGACATGCAGGATTTAGTAAGACCTACGAATAGAGCACTGTAGTTTCTTGTGACATGTGTTATTGGGTGGTACACGTGTGACTTAACGTAGTTGTATGCAGACCAAACAATGGCATCAAATATTACAATAACGAGATTTTTGCTGGCTCAGTCAAATAGCTCTACGTACAAGCGAAAGCCAGTTATCTTTTCACAAGCTGAATGTACGTTGAAACCCAACAAACAGTCAAGTTTTCCCGCGATAAACCATCATTTCAACCAATGAAGCACTAAGGCGTCAGGGTACTGGAAGAACATGCAGAAAGTAGTAAACATTCTGGTTCTTTCTTGTGATTTGTGTCAATGTTGTAAAAATTCGCGGGAAAATTTAAAGGGAACACTCTAAACTAGTCTACATAGGAACCCTTTGGATATTGTCTCATTTGATTTGTTTGGCTCACTACCAAGGGCAAAAGCTGGAGTCATGTACATGTTTGTTACGATGTACATATTTTCTAAATTTACTAAGCTATATGCAGTTGTTAGAGCAACCTCGAGTACAGTACTTTCGAAACTAAAAATTTTTATTGAAGGAGTCGGTCAACCAAAATATGTATTACCAGACAAAGGAACCCAGTTCACGAGCAAGACGTAGCAAGAAGTTCTTAGAAAGCTGAATATTGCACCTACTTCAGCTGCTGTGAGGCATCCATAAGGAAACCCAGCAGAGCGCAGAGTGATAACCCTAGGAAATTTCCTACGCATATACTGTAAATTGTCACAATAAGGCTGGAGGGATAAGCTGCCTATGATTGAGTATGTAATGAATAACAAAGTTCATTAGTCGACGAACTTTACCCCCTATCATGTGCTCAGAGGTAAACGTTCGCAAGTTTTAAACCCCTGTAAATTAAAAAAAAAAACAACTGTCCCTAAAAGCAGAAATAATTGATACGGAAAGGACAAGTGGAGTGATAAAATAGAATACTCGTAAAACAGTGTCTAATTATAGCTACAGGAATAAGAAGATGTCAAAGGTCAACAAAATGCAAGTTGGTCAGCTGGCGCTAATATAAGTACTGGGAACACGTAATGGGAAAACTGTGCTACCTGTGTATTCCGTGCCTTATAAATTGCTAAGCGTGAAGGTCAAAATAACTGTTATGAGCTAGCTTATCCTACAACAGGAGAAGTAATTGGGAATTTTAACTACCCATTTTGAAAATTAATCGCTCACCTGTTTAACAATAGCCATATAGGACAGCTGGTATTTTTTTTATCGCTGTACGACGCCTGAATTTGATATTGCAAGATTTAAGAACGCACGTAAGATTGTACTGCAGATAAGCTGATGTTAGGAATTAGCCTTGAGGTGTAAGTTTACGTTAGGAAGGACGTCGGATTTTTGCCTGTTATTATTATTATAGCAGTTAAATCAAATGAAAATGCCACTGCAATTTTGTGTTTTTATAAACATTTATTTGTTGTTTTCATGACAAATATTTTTTTGGCAGGGATTCACGTCGCTAAGTATGGAGGAATCATGTGTGTATGAAGTACTATCGAACAGAACACGACGTTATAATTACGGCAAAGAAACATAATTCAGTAACGTGCCGATAAGAAAATAAGCACGCAGACAAGATATTGACAGCAAGTAGATTATCTCTAAAACATGTAGTGTCGGATTGAACCTACCTATTGTTGCGCTGTTCCTTTTTACCCGCACTCAGCTAACAAAATCTTAGCTAATAAACTGTAAATATTAAAAAATATTTAAACAAACCCCCGACTCACAGGATACTAAATTTCAAATCGATCACACCAGTAGAATTTCTCACATTCACTCAAAAATATCTAGGATTAGTCGTTTACAATGAAAATGAAAACAGTGAGTATGTAATTGCATTCAGTGCATCGTTGCTAAGCAACAATATCTTAAATGAATAGTTAAAAACTAGAAAAGAGTTTACTATCATTAAACGGCTGAACATTTTCCTTGAACCATAGCTAATAACAATCTCGATCACGTCATCCTTCAAAGAAATAAAGCCGCATCAAAATTGGTCCGTTTGTTTAGGAGCTGCGATGCCACAGACAGACACACAGATACACAGACACATCAAACCTCTAACATAGATCATTTTTGCGTTGGGGATTAAAAACACTCGCGATCCCTATACAATACAAGCTAAGTGAAGATGAATGTATACACCGTTGATCCAGTGGCCACTCTTACCTTTCATTGACTAGAGCGGATTTTAATACCATAGGATAGCCAGGAGGTACTGAGATTCAAAAGAATAGTTGGGGCATTCCCCAAATTAAACATAAAAATTTGTCCCCATTAACATTACAATTACTTCTGACAGAAAGAGAACTAACCGAGAATTTCACTGTGACATTATTTTCAACTATTGTTCAAGCAGGGTCGTCTGAAATTAATCAGTTTTAGACGTCGTTGTATGGTTTCGAAAATTCTTCTTTCTTATCCTTTTGTTGTTGATTTATTTGTCATGTCCTCAGGTGATTTTGCTGTGTGATCTATGTGTTAACATGTTGTACAGTATTCTAGTTGTAAAGAGTTTCTTCTGATTTGATTCCTGTTTAACAGCATATTGTTGGACTGTATAGTTTATGCAATTAGATTTGTAGTTGTCTTTCAACAACAAGCTACCTATTTCTGATCTGCTAGCATTTAATTAAAGCAACACGTGCACATTAACTACTCCTGTGGAAAGAGTGGAAAATTGCTGATGTAGAGTGCTACGTGACTGTACTGTGTGTTTGTATTAATATATGGACGCCATCGTAACTTATTAGGTGCCTAACCCGTGTGAACTTGAAGTGTGTGTATGTATATGTATGTGTAATGAACTAACACCATCAAAACACTTCACACACGAGCCATTAAAACACAAACTGGTGGCAAGCGTGCCTACAACGCAGCGAAACGGCACGAGTTTTAAGTTTTCATCTATCGATTTGCACGATGAAATTCTTCCATGTGGTATCATGTACACTTTACAGTTAAGTGAATGGCGTAAGTAACAGAGTGAAATACTGTTCACCATTGAGTGTGTTCTTCATTTCGAGCAGCGAACGACACGAAGCGACCGATACGGAACCCGCCATGATGTCAACTGCCTGCCAACTTCTAACGAATTTTCACTTGGCGAATTTGAAACCAGTTTTCCTCTTCGCAGTGTTGGTAGCCTGAAACTTGCAGAGAAGACGTCTCGTCGAGCAATATTTGGTTTTATAAAACCTATTGAAACTTATATTTCACAGGAATAACTGTTCTTCAGTGTGTCTAATTTCTTTTGTTAAAGCCAAAGTATTAATTTATTGTTTTATTACGCTAAGTGTTAGTTTAGCTATAGGGGGATACTTTTCATAGATAGCGTTAATATAACCATCTTAAGTTTCGATTTGCCACATGATTTTGAAGTAATTTTTTTTTGCACTCAAACTACTTTTCGGTTATAACGTGAGGGGGGCATTACGTGTCAAATGAGGTTTTCCTCTTTAAGAGTCAATATTGTTACAAGTTTGGGCAAAAACTTTATATGTGGGCAATTACCATGAGTTCTTTTGGGATAGAGGTCTTATAATTATTAATAAAAGAGTTAAATTAAGTGCTGGATTTAATGGCTCACAAAGCTACGAAATACACAAAACAGCAATCAACTATAACTTTCACAACACAATTAGTTAGGCACACAGTTACTCCTGTGTCACAGACACGTTAATTAACTTTGACAATTAAAGCACAGAAAATGTCTACCATCAATTAATTAAACACTGCAAATCACAATAAAATTCAGTCATATATCCAATTAACAGTCTCTCAAATAGTGACAGTGTACAACCTTAATAGTCCGCAGTGGTGATGAATCGCCTTGTGCTGCGCAGCACCCCGAGTGCACCGCTATCTTCACTCGTGAGGTCTTCGGTTCTACTGCCGTAGCGCACCTCCTTCTTCGCTTGTCAGCCCGCCGCAGCAGTCCTCTTGGTTCGCCCGACACTGCTCCGAAGGTAGCCGCCTGCCGCCTCACAGTAGACTCTGACGTCACCAAGATGTCTTCAACAGTCTCTCTCCACAAGCATAGCACCTTCCTGTAGCACGACCAGCAGCGAACTCCCCGAATTTGTCGATTCAGTCCTTATATACCAGGCAAAACAGTCGGGTGCTCCCCGCATATCAGGGGTCTAAAAATAGAAATTACAACATGTTTCGGACATGATTTGAGTCACGTAGGCCACCTCCTATGATGCATCTCGTCGGGCTTCTCACTATAAGACAGCCCAGCTTTGAGTCATGGGCCAGCCCTCAAGGTGTTTCGACACGGCCCCAGCTAGCCCGCCCTCAGAAATACAGCACGCAGCAATATATTATTTCTGTAAGACGAAAATGTTTTGTTAATTTCTAAGGGTTATGTTATGTTTCTTTCATAATTTTGTTTTATGTCTGGCAGCTTTGTCTGTGCCGAGAATTACTATTGACGCCGGGCGAAGGAAAATATTACATTTGAAAGGAGTAGAATTTTTTTTAACCTCGATGTACGTGTTTGGCTTGATTTAAAAGAAATAGTGATTGTTTAATATGGATTTCATATTTCTTTTTTCTCTTCAAGTGAGAAAATGTATTTCTGACATAGTTGTGTGTGGAAGAAAGATTGAAAAAAATAACTGTCTTGCAGGAAGGTTGGACGTCAGGAAGAAATCCTATACGAGTTACGGATCTAAGTAATTTAAGTGGCATACAAAGTTTTTAATAGTTACACGTAAACTGAATTACAGCGTCTCACACACACAACTTTAACGTATTAGCCAACATTTATTTCGACTCACGTAAACCCTGACAGAGAAAGTCTTCTTTTTGCATGAACTGACTGAGTACTGCCGTGGCAATTTTAATTTAATCTATAATTATCCGTGTTATGGAGATGTTTCCGTTCCTAATATCCCAAGAAGTTGCAGTATTCTTCTTGATTTTCACTTATTTTATTGTCATTCTTTTTGATTGATCACATTCTTCAATTCAATCAATCTATATATTTAATAAATTTGTTTTATTACTTGCACTTTGTATTTTAATCTTCTATCATTGCAGCATGTTTTATTTTTAATTGGATACTTGGCAATTTGCTATCTATAAGATTAGTTGTCTTAATAGATATTTCATCATAATGTTTTCGAATGCTTTCAATGTACCTATAATGAACTACAAATTTAATCGCATATTTGCCTATTTATATAACTTACAGCAGCCAATATTTCATTAAATGAAGGACATCTTTGTACACCAGAATAAAAAATTCAGCTGAGAAGTGTATGTATAACAAAGCTGATAGTTGAAATTATTCTGCTGCTAAAGCTACGTTGCTAAAGCTTCCCCATTTTATATATTCATAGTCATAGCAAAACAAGCTCAGAAGAAGAATGGTAGCTTCCTAAATGCTGAAATATTAACGGATGGTGTATATAGTATACTGGTGTGAAGAATGATGTACGTCGAGAACTACCAGCAAAATATTCACTTGTAATTGTGTACCATTGAATAGTTCTGGCGATTTAAGGTATTTCAACAACGTTAATGGTATTCCAACTTAGCAGTTAATCTAGTACAGTGGTATGACACGTGGACTGCTGTAGATTCACTGCATATTGGCTAGGCGTATGTGTCGTTCAAGAGAAGTGGTACTGAGCAATGATTTCACACAACGCTGAATATTTGTTGAACCATTAGACTCGCAGGTGAAAGTTCACTGAACAGCCAAAAGTATTCCAGGAATGAATTCGCCAATGACAAGGCTTTAATCGCAGCAAATTAGAATACTATTTGTTGTCTTCCGTGCTAGCGATAATACCTGTATGTAGAGATGACAGTATATCAAGACAGTGTTATGTGCCATCATACCTTAGAAAACGCTGTAGTTCGTTGCAATACATGTGATTCGGTGATATGCTTCTGACATAACGTAGCAGTCTGCAGGCCAATAACAGGCATCAAATATTACAATATCGGTTTTTTATTGGCTCAGTCAAATAGGGAAACATCTTCAGGTACAAGATAAAGCTAGTAATCTTCTGGTAAGCTGAACGTGTTCTGGAATCCAGAAAAGTCATGTTTTCCCGCAATAAACTATCATCTCTAACCGTATTTGAAGTGTATAGTCGGTTCGAGCACTGCTTCCATTTTACCGCAACCGCGCTTCGCCTTTTAGTGGACTGTGTAATAAATTTTTACAAATTTGTACATGATCTATTTATATACTTTTTTGAATTCGTCTATATGTTATACATTTTTTCAGCCTTGTAGGTCTTAGATGCCATTGCTACAAATTTCCCAGCCGTAAGCGGAATACAAACCCGAAAGCTCCAGAATCATATACGAAACCACAGACTACTATGTCACGTTACTTTAATAAAATTTTGTACAACAAATAAATTAATTAAGAGGAATATACATTATCGTTGTATATAAAAGTTGTACTACAGTAATCAAATCCAAACTGTAATTCGGTATAAATTATTTATTTTTCTTAATCGCACATACTTTTCCAATCGTTTGTCTTGAGTTGCTTAGATAGTAGTTTTCCTCGTGGTAAATTATTTAGTTTATCCAATACAAGTGAATGCAAATTTTGTTTGTATTTACGTAAGAAACATTACGATATGAAGCATTCTATCTTGTAATCACAATTTTTGAACGTTATCGACTTATCTAAAATTAATTTTGCGCTTTTGGCGGAATCCCAGGAGCAAACAGTGTGCAATACATAACCTTCCTACGTTTCGAAAGGTTGCTTCATCACTGAGTACAACATTGTTCATGTAACTATCGTTTTCCAAGATCTAATACAGCATTTCAAAAATTCATATTCGGCGTAGTTTGTGGTCGTTTGGTTGTAGCACTTGTATATTTGAATTTCGTACGCATACAAACGAAAAATTTTGAACAGCAGCTTCTGGAATCTTGACTTAGGGATATTATTTTTTTTTCTGTGAACTGACTTTGATTTGCTTCTTTTAAAGGCATCACTGATCTCTTCTACAGTTTCATCGGCGTGTTTTCCACCAAAAACCTGTATGTTTAAACTCCTGTAGACTGTAAACTTGTCATGCTTAGCAAACAACTGTACATTAAAGCCAGTGATGTTTCATATGGTTATCATGCATTTTTTTTTAAAGAAATTCTTAATATTAAATGCATTTTAACTAAATGTAGAAACATAATATTTGGTAGAGACATGATACACCAATGATGTAGTCTCTACAAATAAGCGATGAACTAAGTATCGTATGACGTCAGAAACATTTTGCACCTACTTGTAGGCAGTAGATGGTATTTTTTGTATTATTTGACAAAACGGAAAAAATATTTAGACCTAAAATAAACCTGGGATGTCCAATTCACCATTTTTACTGCAAAATTTATCTTACAGTGGCACACATATTACAAAATTGTAACAGTTATTTCCCACAATAAATTGTCAAAGTTTACTGAAATTTTATGGAGCAGAGTAAATATTCGAGTGTAAATTACAACTACATATAGAGCGCAGTTGTCATGTGCACACAACACACAACAATATTGGTGATATTTGCGATGTGTTGGTTACTTTTATTTTTTTGCGGAGTGTAAAGCTTATATAATAATTTACAAGCCTGATTTTGTATCTTTACATGGCAGAACCTAAGATATTAATAAGTTAAGTCATTTACCATTAAAAAACTGTTGTTAAATACTACTACAAAAAGGAAATTATTTTATTTGATGGCTGCAAGCGAAACAGTAAAATTGGAGAAGCAATGTTATAAGGGACTTCCTCAAATTATTATCACGGTGGTGTCTCATATGTATATAACAATAAAACATTAGTGGTTAATAATACTCGTAGCATTTTCTGGCAGTGATATTGAACAGCAATTCATCAATAACATTCTTAAAATGGAAGCAAAGTGCTTTTAGTTTGATGGTCATGATATTTACTTTCTGGCTTGCCAACTGGCTGCTTAAAATTGTATCAATCATTATTTTGGTGAACGTAAAGCTTATAATGGCTGGCTGAGTAATTTTGTAGCGGAACACAGCTTCAAGGTTTCACTGTGAAAACCTATAGGCGAATCAGATTCAAGAACACTTGATATTACACAGAAAAATATTGGTACTTTTAATTATTTTAATCAGGTATACGTTACACAATGTCGCAGTTTCACTGGGCTTTCCGTAGGGCAATTGATAGGCCTATATGTTTTAGACATAATCAAGAAAACTACTCGTATATTTGTCAATGCTGCAGAACGAAGCACTGTGATGAAATTTCTCTGCTCTGTGAATTCTACAGATGTGTTGGTGGTAATTATATGACTATACCAACACAAAAATTTAAAACAATATTCTTAATAACAAATGTAGCAACATATGAACAAATTTTTACATACTCTGCATCCGGATGGATCTAGTCACCGGCATAAATAAATAAGTGTGACCAAATTTTAAGTTAGCCAAATCTTCTCCTTTTTTTCTGGTATTATATTATAAATATGGTCGTAAGAAAATGTCGATGTTATTTATTGACTATGCAAGGAACGATAATCTGTTAATTGGGTCTCTACCACCGCACGCCACTGATAAACGTTAACCTCAGCATAAAAAGTTCATGGAACCACTGAAAGAACAATACAATTAAGAGTTTAGACTACAACTGAGTGAAGAGCACAAGGTGCATAGCAGTTTTTATAGCAATTAAAATAATTACAATCGTTAGAAGTCGCATTAATTACAAACTCCAATCCAAACAACGCATATGAGACTATAAGTGCAAAAGAGAGCTAATAAACTCCAGTAAGAACTTGAGCTCACTCTTCTGCGTGAGTGTTGAGTGAAATAGTAAAGTATCCATTGATTTTTGAGCCATAGTGCGAAAATGCAATCTGCGTCTACTGTGACTCTTAGGATGGAGGATTATGTGTATCAAGTAATCATATAGTGAATGTATAGACCGCGAGACGTACACATACTAGCGTGACTTATGTATAGCCAAACAAACTGCCAAGTGTATCGATGATTTTTATATAGACACGCTGGCATTTGTTCCTAATATATTTTATGGAGCTTCAAGAAATTGGTCCGCCAGGGTCCTATACCACTACTTGACTTTCAAAATATTGAATACTGCCTAAACCTAGAAAAGTACATTTTTATAAATTAGATGAATGTCTGCTCAATTAATACCAAAAAATTCTGTAAGTAGCTACAGTTCAGTAATTAATAGCCTATAGGTGAGTTTTGTGAGCAGACCATCGCTATCGCTGCGAATGTAAATACCACCCCAAAAATTCTACCACCGTTTTTATAAGTTTTAATTTAAAGCATTTTTATAATATTCGATTTTATTTTTCAAAATTAAATATTAAATTCAATACACTTATATCCATTCCAAAATTCTCTCATTCATTACACCGAATTCAATATTTTCCTTTACACACACACCCACACATAACTGAGATACTCCACATACTTCGGTATACACTCCGCAGACACAAACACACACACAGAACACACCTACACACACAAACACACACACACATATATACGTATATATATGTATATATATATATATATATATATATATATATATATATATATATATATATATATATACATATATACAGGTTGTCCAAAAAACAAGTTCAATCCTGGGCTAAAGCGAAGATGAAAGTCTAGGTGGCAAAAGGTCGTACGACGACACTTGGTGCACTATATGGCCACACTGCCAGAGAAAGTCCCCTATTGTGCTCAACGTCAAGGTATTATTTTACGTATGTTACGTCAAGTAAACGAAGAATCATGTTTGAACTACTACCTGCACCCATAACATGCTGGTCTGAACAGTAATAGAAAGATAGTAGAACACAGGCTATGCAGAGTCAAAGAGGGGACTAACTACAGTGCTATTATTCCACATTGGAAAAAGTTATTGTACAGCAATTTGCCGCTAATATTTTCGTCTCAAATTTAGTTAAGGGGTCTTGATTCCTACCACCTTGGATTTATCTATTTCTTCTCGACAACTTCTGCTCCAGTCGATGTAACAAAAATTTTGTCACGACAACTCATAGATACAAACTTAATCTATTTTCTGTAATTGCTGGAACCGTAATATATTCATTATTTTGCAACGGGAAACAGCTGAAAAGGAAAAATTGCTTTATTTACGGGAGGGACTACAGAGGCCGCAACATTAACAGAAACAATACCACATGGATTCCAAAAAGTGAATGAAACAATAAACTATGCCTTCTCAGCGTGAAAAAGTAAAACAATGTATCTATTCCCTGATTTATAAGAAAAACCGTAAAACCGATCCGACGGGGTCAATCCCCCTTAATGATTCGCGTATTGTTCCTAATGTGTGTTGGTTTATAGACACCTTAGATATGTATACATGATGCTTACGTATGTTTTTAAGTGGGAAAGTTCTTAAGAAATATTTTATAAAATATGGTTTCATTATTCTGCATTCTATTTCCGGACAGTTGTCTTACATTTATAGATTCTGGCTTTACATTACTAATACTCTTTACAACAAAGCTTTACTTCAGAAGTTAACGTGTAAAATTGTAACAAATAAGTTTTTTCTATAACCAAACTGAAAATTTTACCGATATTTTTATATATGTGAAATTATTACATACAACGACATTTATTCTATCATGAATGTTGTTTAAAATGACAACGGGGTGCAAGTTTTTATTTAGCAACTGTTGTACAGATATTGTTATTTGATTTACGAAACATTTGTTATTGTTGTTCGTACGTTAATTATTATCTATGTTGAATTATTTTGAATGATAATTGTTACGATTATATTACAGTTTGATATTTTTTTAGATAATTAAGAATGTATTTCTGTAAACACTTACATCGCCGTGTTTATATTTTCTTTTATGTATAGATTTAATTTTGATTTATGATATACTATTAGACAGCCATTAATTTATTATTATTTGCTGGTAGTAGTTATTAGGTGCTTAGTATTAATTACCTTGAGAATACGTGTAGTAGAGTTTTAGTGCAGACACATACACATTCGGTTATCGACTTAGATTCTTTAGTAAAATTATTTAATTATTTACACATTGGGATGTGTCCTAATTAAGTGCATTGGTTAAAAGTGAAATGGTGCTGTAAGTATCCTTACGTCTGTATATTTAGAAAATTTTAGAAAATAAATTATTAAAAAAAAAAAACATTTCGATTGTGCAATGTACATTTTAAAATCAAAGGAAACTGAAAAATTTTAACGAAACAAATTATTTTGTTATTGTATATCACAATGGAAATAATGACAATGTAAATATTATTGATCATAACAACAATTACGTTTATTTGTATGTGTGTGTGCGCGCTTGTTTATGTATGCGTGGGGTGTGTCTAATTGACACTGACAAATTTCGACAGGAAATAAGTCACGAGAATACAATGCGAAAAAGAAATCAATGTTCCCCGAAATATTATAGTAACAGGCTTTACCACACGTGATAATTTTTGTTTTCGTTTCAAGAGTTTGGTGTGAATTATTTTATGATACAAAAATACGAGCATTCCTTACTACCAAGCCTTGTATATATGTAAAGGAGTAAAGCGATATTACTAAATTATTTACTTGATTATTTCAAAATCAATGATAATTTTTCTCTGTCGCCAATTTATGAAAATAGCAAAATAGCCTTGCAAACGAATAAGTAGGAACACACACGTTTGATATTCATTGCACAGTACAATATGGTTATGTACACATGTTATCAATAATTCCGCTGACTTATCATTAATGATACAAAATTTTATATTTCTGCATTGGAAGTGACAAAATCTTTTTAGGTATCTGCGCGCGTTCAAAAGTCAGATTTCGAAATGATTTGCATTCAATAGTAACCAATTGTGATTAGGTAAATTAATTTTGCAAAGTGTTTCGCATAACGGGTGATATTCTTTTCAGGAAACATGATTGGTTATTTCATTCACTTTTGCAAGGGAATTCCGTATTTGCACGATAAGTTTTAAAATAATGTATTGCACATAGTAGTATATGAAATATTAATCAAAAAGTCTCGATCAAGAGAAACTCTCTGGTGAACAGGATTTGAGAAATCCGCGACTACAACGCTCAAAACGGAAGGCAAGTAGGTGGCAGGTAAGCAATCCACAACTCAAGGGATGTGTAGCTGTGATGAAGTAGGGCATGGTTTCAATGTACCAGTCTCAGTTCATGACAATTGTTTACTGATTTACACGACACCTTGCAAGTTTATATTATAGTGGCCACATTCATTGCAGTGTACTTGCATAGTTGTTTCACAAATAATTGTCCAAATCTTATTATTTACTATATATTCACTTTTTCCTCTTTCTTAGGGTAATATTAATCATACCAAGTAGTCCGGAAAACGTTGAATAACACCCATGTCATACTAATCACAAAATATTGAACCAAATCATGCATGCTACGTATTTTCTACGAGACTATTTACGACATACGGGCACATTTGAAGTAACGGTTTTAATCTGTTATTGTTTTAAATATTTGTAGTATGTTATTGAAATGGAACAGTGACACTTTGGACACTGTGTTTTCGGAAAAATACTACAACTTTTTTTTAATTTCGTTGCTGTCAAATATATATATATATATATAATACATAGTTACATACATATTCATATACATATATGTACATATACATAAATATAATATGTAACATAATTTATAAGACAATTCCTTGCAAAAAAAAGAGGATATGTTGTATAACACGATTTTTTTTGCATGTATTAATGATAAAATTCATGATTGAAAACTGAATTCGACCACTTAATTTCGTAATAAATCCTAAAGTAATGTAAATGGAAGAATGATTTTCTGGAAGTTGTTTATAAGTGATAATATCTGCAATCTGTGCAAATAAGGTGTCAAAAACAAATCATCTTCATTACGTTAATTCACTATAGAACTAGTTGCCATTTCTTTTTATGGATATTAAATCCCACGGTATTTTACGCAAGTCCCCAATGAACAAAAAAGGTAGCCTTGTCGCAGCACCCTCAAGTCAAATGTTTTCGAAAAGAAGTAAATGTGAGTACTGACAGGTAGGCAACATGTGATGCACAGGAAAGTTGAATGAGAGTTACCCTAGTTAGTGATGGACTGTAATTTATTTTGAACGCAAAATGTACGTATAATGCACAACTCATAATGTCTACAATAACACCACAACAAAAAATAAAAATGCTCCGAAGTCTGGCCACCTTCAGTATTACGGGTATTGTAACACGGCTGTAAGGACAACTGCACAAGCTGGAGAATGTTGCCGTCCCTTCGGATCACTTCACCGGCTGCTATAATACGTGTCACGAGTTCTTGCTCATCGTTCATTGGATTCTGGAAGACCAGACTCTTCACGTGACTCAACAGGCAGAAGTCCTGGGGTGACAAATCGGGGAGCGCGCAGGCCACTCGACAGGGCCTCCTCTACCTATCCACCTCTCTGGAAATACTTGGTTGAGGTACTCTCGAACAGTACGAGGATTGTTTGGTGGGCGCCACATTGTGATGTAGCCACATGTGGTTATGTGCTGCAAGTGATTCGTCTTCCAGCAACTCGGGAGGTGTGTATTGTAAGAAGCGCTGGTACAAATAACCACCAACACGTGCTGGTAACATGTATGGTCCTTTTTAGTGATAATTGACTACGCCATCCCACTTTTTGAAGGAAAACCTCTCTTGGTGAAATGTTACCGCCGTCGCACGTGGGTTTCCGTCCGTTCACATATGGCTGTTGTTGCTGTTGAAATAACCTTGGTGTGTGAAAGAGGCAGAGCACCACCTTGTAAAGTCGGCCTCCCGTGTTGTATTCTGTAGAAACCATGTGCAGAACTCATATCTGGGTGGAAAGTACGTGGCTGTAATGTTTGGTGTCTACGTTGGTGGTAGGGTCAAAGATACTGCTCATAAACACATTCCACCACGTCACGTGAGATGCATTCAATGTACGTGCGATGGCACGGGTGCTGGTTGATGGTTCATCGTCGACTATGTTCAGAACACTTTCTTCAAAGTGTATTGTACGCTTCGTCGATTGCACACCACAGTTACGAAACGTTGATAGCAGACTTCCCATACCTCGCAGGCGATAGACGATGCTTGCAAACATTTTATGCGATGGGTGTCGTCTGTTTTGACCTCTTGCGCCATACACTCATGCAGCTAATCTTCTACTGCAGTTTGATTCTCCTTAAATCAAGACCATGTCGGTAAGTTTCGCTAGTGTGTGTCCAATGCGACTGCGCTACTGCAGTGTGGGTATGGTTTCGCCCCATTCATCTGTTGACTGTGTGTGGCAGTGAATAACGCATCTGCACATTTCTTGCGGGAAATAGTCTTGCAATTTCAACACACAAACACCACTCGTTGTCTAACAGCAAGGCAGTAAACAGTTTCCGCGCGAAAATAATGTAAATGTGGACCTGCACAATCATTGATTGCCATTTACATGTTCCTTTGTCATACATATTTTAATATACTACTTTTCGTTTCAATCTAAGTACGTATTATTCGTGCTGTTTTTGAGGGTGTGTAATACCGCTAAGGTTATTCACGAAGGATGTAGAATTAACCAACTATTAATGCTACAACCCTGATATCGTTAGTCAACAAACATAGTGTCACGTAATCAACACTTTTGTTTCCGTACAGTCTTTGTTGTTATTATTAGCACACGTTTAGGTGCAGTTCACAGAGTCAGTCCTATAATCCCCTCGTAGAACGGCTTCCTAACATCTCCATGACATTTACTGGCACATGTCTTTAAAAACACTTCATTACGTGATAATAACTCACACAAACCTACGACTACTGAATAACGCTTAGCATGTATACATTCGTGTTTTCTGTCCATTCATCACTAACTAGCGTAACGTTCATTAAAATTTCCCGTGTAGAGCGTGTTTCCTACCTCTTAGTATTCACATTTCCTATTTTATTTTTCTCAAAAATAGTTGACTCAACGGTGTTGCAACAAGGCTACATTTTTGTTCATTGGGGATTTTCGCAACAAACTGTGGCATTAGTTTCCATAAAATACAATGGCGACTAATTCTATGGCGAAAATCGGCGTAACCGACCCCATAATGTAATGAAGATGACATGTAATCTACACCTTATTATAAAAGATTGCAGAGCTTGGTACTGACATATTACACCAATAAATTCATTATATTATTTACAATACTTTAAGATCTTTCAACAAAATTCAATTGTCGAATTAGTTATTTAAACACGAATTTGACCCTTAAGACGTGCGTCAACGAAACATTTCTATTATATTAGTTTACCTCTTTTTATTTTACCAGGAATCAACTCACAAAGATTATAACATTCTTTCATTAAGACGTTGTATATGGATACATACCAAACAGCGCGCCATAGAGATATCAAACGCTCAAACACACAATCAAACTGACAGTCGTGAAACACGTCATACTGTTCTGTTGTACTTCAAAACTGTAGGTAAGTGTGAACGTCCCGTCGACAGTTTGGTAATATGAGGTAGAACATGTGGTTTATGATATCGCTGACAGGAAGGTAAAGTTTTACCGTTCAAGAAACAACATGCAGCAATTTCTCAAAACCGTCGAAATATCACTATATTTTTGGATTTATATCATCTGAAGTAAACGTATTGGTTATGAAACTCATCCAATTAATATTTCTCTTGTGGTCTTAAAATTTGTAAAAAATTTTAAAAGTATGTACCATACTGCAAATCAATAAAAATAAAGTCATTACACAATTTGGAACTCAATAATATTAGTATATCTTGCATACTGTTATAATCCTAACACGAACACATAATGAATGGCACGCAATGCATACAGTATTGTTACACTGGTCTGAGTGAAATTAATATAGTTTTTATTATAATGTTCTCAGTATTCTAGACAAGGAAATGTTTGAATTAATTATTCGTTTTATACGACTATTGCAAAAAAAACGTAAATAAATGTCAAATAAGATATATTTACGAAAATTTAAGCAAGACAACAACGAACTATGTAAAAAGGTTAGTGATATTTAATACACGTGTGCCTAGAAATTATTTAAGTTATTCAGATTTCTTTGCTACTCAACCTAATATAAAATAAATACTATTTGAAATAGACATTCATGATTGAGGAACATCTAAATGAAAATACGGAAAGTATGAAATTAAATTGTATTCTAGAAAGAATGTTTACTCAGCATAAATTAGTAACTTCATTACAAGAATTATTTTCCTGATTTTTAATCAGAAAACACAATAGTTAAGTGATGACCAACCAATTGTAGAAAATATTTTTAGACACTTAATTCTTTTTTGATGATTCAGGCAATGTAGTGATGCTATTTTACGTAGTACTTACTATAATCTCTTTTTCTGTCTCTCTTTCTCTTAAATCTTTCACCCTTAGCTTTGACTCTGTTTTTCCCTTTTCCAGAAAAGCCCTCTGAAATCCTAGACACAACACTTGGAACCAGGGCTTCGTCCAGCAACACCAAACAAGGTGGAGACAGTAAAAGAAACATTTCCTCTTTCTCTATGTTTTTATTTTTATTCTACATCTTTATTTCGCCTTTTGTTTATGATTTCCTCTTTTACTGTTCTTCTTAATAATCATAGGGATTTAATTATATTGTAAAATTATATATTTTTTGCGTGTAAATAGACTTTTTGTATACAAATTGAAACATAATTTATTATGCATATAGTAAGCTTTCTTATGAGGTAGAAATGGAATCATCAGAACAAGAATTTAGTGCATTACTACAATGTGAATTTTAAAAATATATTTAAATACTGCACTGTTACACATACTTATAATAAGTACATATCACTAAAGTATTAAGTAATTTATGACATACTAATGTCATTAATAACTTCAATATAAACGTATAATGCACACGTCGTATTTCGAATGAATAAATACAATTAATTAATTTAATTACATTTACGTAAAATGCTAATTTGTTTGCAATCATTTTATTATTTTCTTGACTAAGCAAACGATTAAAATATTTTGCTTAGAGCAAGATATATAAATAAGTTCTTTTGTGAGTTCCAAAAAAAATACTAAATGATAAATGTTTTCTGTGCGAAAACTATAATAGTAAAGCACTGTTGACTTTACAATAAATCGTCAAAATAATCAATCACATTGTTTTAAAGCCTTTAAAAGTATAATTGGTACTCATAAATAAATATGTCACCCTTAATACTATATTTCACAGGTCTACTACTATACTCCCAACTAAAAATATACTTTTAAAAAAATGTGCAAACAGTTTTTGGTCGATAGTTTATACAATATATAACTCATAATAATATTTTGACTTACAAGTTGTTAAATCTCTCATCTGTGTTTACGTGTCTGTTTAACCACACAGAAATAATACTAGCGTTAATATTAGATTGTGGAATATTCACATGTATTTAGTTAATAAACATAGAGTATAGTAATTGTTAGGTAATATTTCTCAAATGAGTAAATTTTGCCTCTATACTGTACATTCATTAATTAAACTGCAGTGTTTTAAATTATTTTAGGGAATACCAATGCAAATATTCGTGGGATGTTTTTATATTATATTTTTGTATTTATTTTGTTTATTTTTTCCTTTTATTTTTCCGCCTGTAGTTTTGCATGTCATATATAGTATAGAATACAGCATGATTAACAATAATGGTTGTTAAAATTCCGTATTTTATTATTATGCAAATATTTTTAAATAAGGGACAACAATTTTATAGAACTTAATTATTTGGTATGTTTGTTGTATTGTGTTTAACTTAATATTTATTAAAAGTAATAAAAGGTTGCAACAATAGAAAGCATGTATTTTAGTACTACTGTTTGCTTATATTTATACTCCTGCTTACCTGGTTTATGAGTAGGCCTATATACATATATAATAATAAGATTATCACAGTAAAACTCATATCCATGTAACTTCAACAAAGGTTTTTGATAAATTTCTGTATCAGTGAAGGAAACTGCAGATAAATTCCGATAAAAGATATAAACAGCTAAAGTAACACCAGGTAAATACTGAGAAGGGAAAGAACCAGCTCAGTTGAATAAGAATAAAATCCCATAAATCGCGTAAAATTACCAGTGTGCCATTATATATATATATATATATATATATATATATATATATATATATATATATATATGTGTGTGTGTGTGTGTGTGTGTGTGTGTGTGCCTCACGGAAAACTGAGTACTCTTTTAAAATTATCACGTATGCAGTGAAGTAATTCATTTATATATCTTCACGTGTTAACTCTGAGTACAGTGCATGCAGTCAATGCACTTTGTTTACATCATATGTTACTTTGTTTACATTGAAACGTGCCAGTAAATTATTACTTATTTAAATGAAATAAGTGTTTATCATTTCTAATGTGCTTGCTTTCTTCCGAACCACTTAAATCATTTATAATACATATGTTGAATGTAAGAATATAAATATTGCAGTCTAATTGCGTTGTAAAAATGGCTGCACATACTATATTTAATACAAAGAAAGATCACAGTACAGGATTTTTTTAATTCTTAAACACTATAAACGCGTGTTTACTCAAATCTTCACTGAATAAAACCCGCAAATTGTAATCATTTGTTACCGTATCACATGTTCTTATTCTTTGACGTTCATCTTCCTAATTTAATTTTGTGGATAACAAACAGTCTAAGTTAATGGTCTAAAGCAGTCTCTCTTGATTTGTAATTTTAATTAATGCAATGATAATACACAAGCATAATTTTTGTGTATTGTTAAAAAAATTATAAGACTTTAGTGATAAATAATGCAGATTAAAAAAATTATACGATATTGAAGAGAGGTAAACGTCGTCGTGGAATTGCCTATCATAAGATTGCAAGTCAGAAAACTTTCCATTAATGTTAAGATTCTTCAAGATATCTCCAAAGTCATTTACTGTATGACTGGGGAGTATGAAGCAATTTATTGAAGAAATATGTAGGCGACTTATGTCAAATAGGTAGATAATGACGATAATGAATAAACTAACTAAAAATGTAATGTATTATTTTTGTTTGTATCTAATTGATTTTTATGGGGTCTCAGTTCAGTGATTCTGATGCATTTGAACTTTTTATAATGGATATTCGTCTTAAGTGTGTCGAATTAGCATAATAGACTTACTCTTTTAATTGTGTGCAAACTTTTACGAAATTGATGTTTTGTAAAGTTTGGTTGCTTACTACTTGCGCATTAAATGATTAACTATGAAATTTTTCGAAATGCTCTTACTAATTTTATGGCACCCTGACACGATTCCAATATTAAATGTGTCAGAAATAGTAAAAAAACACTAACGCTTGTAATTTCACCTGTCACGTTGTGTCAGCGGAAATATTTTGAAACGTCACCAATTTGATTTCCGTATATACGAACACCTTGTGAGAATTTAAATGAAGGATGTTTATATCACTGTCCTGTAGAGTGTGTATTTATAGCAGTGAATGTGCCGGCCAGCGTCACTCGTAGCGTCTCACTGAGTTTCTTCTCATCCACCCACCAATCACCAAGCAGTCGCCTTGAAGGCGCCACCTACCCGTTAGATGCTCAGAAGTGACGGGGCTGTTAGGTCGATCTTGAAGCGCGCGTTAAATGCCGCATCGTCTACGAGCCAAGCGCTGAACTAGCGTGCTAGATTCGCACTGATCCATTTTTACAATGGGGCTTTAAGAATTTTCGCGTTCAAAAGTTCATAATTGTAGGCTATATTTCTACGAAATGTGTTGGTTTAATAGGCGTTAAATAGGACTAAATTGTCCTATTGTTAAACTCATTTAGCTCTCGTAGTCTTCCCATACTGCCATGTCAAAGTCAAGATTTACATATTACGGGAACGTGCAAATAACACAAACCAACCTACTTTCTCAAAATAGATTATTTACATTGGAATTATGTAGTGAGTGCCATATGCTAAAATATTTAAAGTCACACTATGACATTTGTTAGAATTTTTCGAAAAATTCTGAATATAACGACAATGTTATTCATTTATAGTAGTATTTAAAAATATAAAGGGGCTTTGTGAGTGTTTTTTAAATAATCAAGCGGCTATGGGAAGAATATGAGAGGCAAAAAATGTTCACAAGCAGTAAATGTAGTCAGAAAAAACGTCTATAAGAAGTAGAGAATGTCGTACAAAAATAAAATTATGCGTTTTTGCCACATGAACACTATTAAACGGTGACCATATAATTTTTTGGTAGAACGTCTGTAGCAAAGATCAGTGCACGTCTCAATTTGAATTTCACTTATATCCGGTTAGTACATGTTTAAGTACTGCTGACCGAAAATAATTTTTATCGTTATCTATGTTGGAGGCTTAGAAACAGTTTTTTAATAAGCGTGGTGTTTTAACAAATATATTTCAACATGGTTCTAAGTATGTTTTCATTTTGTACGTTGGTACAATGGACGTATATGGAATGGTATCGTATAATTAATTTGTTTACAGACACAATTTCATGCATTTAAAGAGCGAAATAGAGGCTGCCTTAAGGGTGTTCAAGTGCAATAAAATTATAATTTAATATTTGTAGGAAATATTGATAGTTTTGCAGACGATACTTGTGAGTGCAGTTTTCTCTTACGAATCAATTTCAACTCGTATGGTTTTCTCATATCGGTGCGTCGAAGTCAAAATTTGCATGTTCTGCTGCCATGCAAATAGTGAAAACCAAAGTGAAGTAATTTACAGCGAAATAACAAGCCACAGACTACGCAATAAAACACTTTTAAAAAATCCCGTGAACTACTTTTGTGTTAAAAAAAGTTGGTTCATTTTCAACTATTTTCTTTTTTCTTTTTTTTTTTGCAATTAGTTTAAATTTCAAAATATTACATTTTGGTACCTTAAGTACTTTATTGCATAGCCTTGGGATGTAATATCACAGAAAATTACTTTATTAAAGTAGGACAGTTGGTTTTCACTATTTACATGGTAGCATAACAAGCAAAATTTAAATTTCTCGCACCGTTGTGAAGAAACTATGAAAGCTAAAATTGTTTTGTAAAAGGAAACTGTACTCATAAGTAGCGTCTATAAAACTAACAACATTTCATGAATATAAGAAATTATGATTTTATCGCACTTAAACACTTAATGTCGCTGCCTACGTTACAGCTCTGGCAGCAGCAAAGATATGGTTTTACACCTGGAATTATATTTAGCGCATCTCAGTCACTTTTTGTGATATCGCTTACGGACGAAAACCATTTTCCGCATTACAAAAAGGGAACTATTGCCAAAAGAATAACATAGAGGGGGGAGGGGGGATTGTGAATACCGTAAAGTGAGAGTACTTTGCCCCCCCCTGGATATCTTTGCACCCCCTTAGTAAATTTGCACCACCCCATTAATTTATTTTTAATTACAAATTCTAAAACACTATATGCAGTAAAGTAATGTCGTTAATGACTGTTCTGTAAGGTGAAAGTTTAATCCCGTTAAGGGCTCGGTCTACCGCTATTTTCGTCATCATTATTTTATTTTGTATTTGTACCAGATATTTTTTTTCTTGTTTTAGACATAAAATGTGACTAAATTTGGCTCTCATGAAATTTTTTTATCTCTCATAATTTTCGTGAAATGGCTTATTAAAGTCATATTTTGCATGTTTCCGTTTTAACGACTACACTAAAACCA
>PNEQ01120605.1:0-24797 GCA_003012365.1 Medauroidea extradentata
CGAGCGGTGAGTTCCTGTTGGTTTAGGGAAGGAGAGCGATCCTTTACCTATCTCCTGTCTCGCCTTACCCTAACCCTTCCACTCGCCTCTATTTCTGTATTGCTGTATTTCCTTGTTCTGTATTCTAATAAACTCTTGTTACCTTCCATCTCTGGCTTATTTATCTTCCCTTCCCAGGCTAAAACTTGTAACAATGTGAAGAGCCATCCACTCTCAGGTGAATGTGGTCAGACGGTGATTCGAAAGCCTGTTCAGCTGTTTTCATTGTGTCTTTATAACAATGGCGCCGGATCTTCTCTGTAATAACCTGTCAAACGATACTTGTCACACAAGAAAATGCAACATTTTTAAAAGATATTCTTGATTGGAATGAGTTTAGGAATTAAGTATTTGAAAGTCTTCAATAAACAGAAGCTGCTGTTAAGTATGCCAGATCTGTTTAAAGTGTATGCAATATTGCATGGAGGGTTTGCTACACAGTGAGACGTTTCACAAACCAGAATTGTTACTGCACGTGTATATGTTTGCAATTTTGTACCTTTGTTTTGAAAATAAGAGAGAATTTTGCGTAGAAATAATAACAACGTTGTGCGAAAATGACGGTAAACACATACTAACGAAAAGTTTTCTACATGTACACATTTTATGTGACGTGTTTATGATCTTAATATAGTTGTTAGTTTTTTTGCGATAGTTACGTCAGTTGTAAAAAAACTATTACATTTTAAAATTTTCTCGTACTTTCATCAGAGTGACTCGTGTGACAGGTTTTTTTTATCTTCCGTTTTATGTATTTCTTTATTGAATAACACAAACATTCGTTTTAAGCATTTGTAAAATATGCACTGTTCTCCATGCAAACACAATATTTTGCTCACTGAAAAAAATCCCTCACAAATACTACTTTAAACGTATTTAACATTCACAAAAAATATTGCTTTTACGTACCTAACCTAAATCCAAAGACAATAACATAATCTCAGATATGAACAACAAACGTGAAATATTAGAAAAGACGATCGAAAATGGCAGGGTGCGTTCCTATATTAATTCTGCGTACTATCCAATGAAAGAAAAGTGGTGCTATGTTGCCATATTTACACTACAAGTGGACGTGAAAGTGCTTTCAGCTGGCAAGCTCCCGAAAGTCGTTTATAGGATGCGAGTAGTTGGCAAACTGCCAGGTGAATGTCTGCTAACAGCGTTTTCGAAAGCAGTTTATAGATACGGCCCCTGTTTTGTATTCAATTAATCTATTTCACAGTATGTATGTTTAAACATTTATTCGCCATTTTATATCCGTGGTTAAAACTTTAAAGGATCGGTTCTTAAACTTTAACAGTGTTAAATATTGTCACTTCACTAACAAATTATTTCACTAAATTAACATGACAGACAGGTTATTTTAAAAATTTAGAAATAAATGTACTGTGTACCGCCAGAGATCGAGAAAAAGGAGAATAATAAAAAGTTAAAAATTCTATGTCAATTAGTTTACTAAGAAAATCACGTGACATTATGTAGGTTAAATTTGGTCTGCGATAGTGTTTGACTTCTACATTTTATGAAGGACTCACACGGCCGTAAACTACTGTAATAAATCTCGTAACATACGGTGTATGTACGTACATCCGCTTTAGTTGTGCCGCGTCGTTTCGAGGCGAAGCAAAGCGGAAAAACGAGATGTAGGAGTTGAAATGCCGGAGGGCGTAAAGGTATACCTTGTCGGTCTAACGATGTCGCCTGCTGGTTTTTTTTTTTCTTCTTTAGATGTCCGTGGACTGATTACTTTTGCTCAACTCCGCGTATCAGATGTGTCGTACAAGTATGATCAGGAAGGTGCCTTGAATCTCAAACATTCCTTCCACTAAGATTATTTATTTACTAGTACGAGACTTTTACAGTAATGTACCGTAATTTTCACTGAAAGAAAGGAAATGTATTTCCTTCGCTTGTACGGTAAAATAAGATTTGTTTTGCAGCGATCAATAAAACATTCGTTCTTTCTGTCTAAAGCCCAGTTATTTACACCGAACAAATAACAGTAACAATATTAATTACAAAATGTTAGTTACCAAATGTTATCAACAAATTCTAAGCTGAGGTAGGCTTACACTATTTTATACTAATTCCGATATCAAATGTGTTGTTAACAATGCCGAAAATACTATTGTTACTAACAAAATTGTAAGAATGACGAACGGAAATTAATAGCCATGTTGATGATAAAATGCCTACAACATTGCTGATAACATTGCTAGTAACATTTGTTACCAACATCCTTTGATCTAGACCGCCCTAGAATGGGTTGAGAAAATAATGTTACCAACAGTGATGGTGGCATAGGTATTAACATGTTTCTAAAATTCATAACTTTTGCTACTAGCAAATGCTTTCAACAAACTTTTGGTAACAAAATTTGTGAACATTTTTTATAAATATTAACAAAGTTAATAACAAAATATAGGCAACAATGTTGATAACACGATGTTGTCAACCATTTTCAAGCATTTTTACAACATTGTTAGTAACTTTGTTGAAATGACGTGTTATTAGTAGAGACATGCAAAATTCGCGTTATAATTTGGTAGCAGACTAAACTTCACTTTCCTATACATAACAGAGCATAATCTGCGATTCAATTAGCTACGAACTTTTATGTGTTGTCATTTACGTGTGTTACGTCTATACAGAGATTGGCCTCTCTACTATGTAAGTATTCTCCGCGGCAAGTCACGACAATATCGGCCAGCGGGAGACGTCGAACGAGCCTATAGTACTTGGAACCTAGTCAGCTGTCAGAAAATAACGCGAATTTTGCATGTCCCTAGTTATTAGCAATGTTATCTTTGGTGTGATCTAGGCTTTATAAACGTGTTTTCTGACAAAGTGTAAATCTTCCTACTATTTCATTACTGAAGAGTACATACAATCAACAATTCAATTACCATTGTGTACTACTAAAACCTCACTGTAATAACACAAACTCATGCCAGAAAATACACAAATTATTTATGATTAGACGTTTTTAATTTTGTCGTATTAACTGCAAAGTGAAAATATTGCTATCCTCAATGATTCGCAACATCTAGTTTCTTACTAACGGTGCACAGTCACTGTTCAATACTGTAGAATTATCGTGCGTGACTAAAAAAATTTTCGTACTGCAAATAAAGAACAACCAAAACACAATTATGCCCACTACATCACGCATGTTGTGAAGTGTTAAATTGTGCCATATTTTTGGAACACGTGCCAGTTTTCGTGTATAGCCCCATATAGGCTACTAAGTGTAAAGAAGGTTTGTTACGCTTGTCCAATTTATACCTGTGTAACACGTTAGTGTTGAATTTATGGGATTTTTAGAATACGAATCAGTGTTACGTAATAACAGTATTATATAACATTGTACACCTACAACGATACAAACTTGTAATAAATGTATAGACATAACCTTAAAAAAATTGCAATAATTTCAACCACTATCATTTCATTATCTGCAAATTTCTACATAGTTTTTTTTTCAAGCATGTGAACATGTTATTTAGACCGCGGAAGGTGCATAATTTATGTCGGTATCTAGAAACTCATTATATAAAATTAATTTTTTTTCTTTCCCAGAGTAAGCTCCAAGGTGGTTCTTGTTAGAATAATTCAGTGTGCAATTTGTTTGTGTTCCCGAGTGCCAACAGCAATTCAAGTGACTTTTATTATAAAAGCAGGATTATTGCTATTGGCGAGCACGGCACTATTAGAGCAGGTAAAAGGAAATTTATTTAGACAGGAAAAATATTACGATTGGTGTTATCAGAAAGGAAAGTTATTCTCACCGATGAAATTTATTTGCACTTAGAACGTACAATGATTCTATGTTCGTAAGTCTACTTAATGGTTTATATTTTGCTTGTTTAAAAATTTGGGACGCCATTTTAGGACGCAAGACATATAACAACGAAAAAAAATTTTAATAAAATACCATATGTATTTTTAATAAATTACGGAATATTAAGTGAGCCTACTAATAATACATATTTCACCTCATTTAAGTTTGCATAGTTTTTCTGAAATATGCTCTCTTTCGTTATACTAATATCATGCACTTTTTATATAAAATATTTGCGTCAGTTGTTCGGAAATCTTCCTCCGTGAAAAAAAAATTGTACTTAAGTTTCCGTTCCTTGTTTCTTTTAGATAATTTACTCTGTAATAAATACACTACCTACACTGGACATACGCAAGGGTCCACATGTTATACAGGATGTTAGAAAAAGGTACGGCCAAACTTTCGGGAGACATTCCACACACACAAAGAAAGAAAATATGTGATATGGCCATATGTCCGGAAACACGTAATGTCCATGGTAGAGCACCTTCCATAACCTCTCGTTACACGTCATCGTAAAAAAACATTTCGTACATACACTGTTCCAGTTACCCAATGGAATGTTTTGTTAGAATGTACGTTACTTCCAAGGATCACCGCCAGGTGGGTGACGTGACTGCATTGCGTCTCTTCAACTCACATGAAATGATGGACTAGGAGCACACAGTGGCACACCTGGCGATGAACCTAGGTAGTAAAGTCCATTGTAAAAAACCAATCAATGTGGTATTTGGGACATTTTCTGTACGAAGTGTTATTTACGATGACATTTAACGAGATGTAAGGAACTGAGCTTTACCATGGTAACTAAGCGTTTCCGGACATTTGTCCATATCACATATTTTCTTGCTTTGTGTGTGTGGAATATTTCCTGAAAGTTTGGCCGTACCTTCATGTAACATCCTGTATTGTAGTAAAATGTGGTGAATTTGTATTATTTATGATCTTGAAGTTGAAAGTGAAGTATTTTATCCTATTAACTCGCCGACTTTTTTATTTGATTGTGATTTTTAGTGAAAAGAATTCTGCAGAAATTTTTTTTCGATGCCTTATTTTCCCATCTGCAGTTTGCTGCGTCTACGGATCCAACCCGAAAATCACAAAAGTGGTTGTCACAGTCAAATGAGTGACACATCTGCACAAACTCATGTTGTCCAATAAGCTTGAAGCCGATCTGCAGATGTGTGCGTAAGACACGGAAACAAGTAGCTGCAAAATTCTTCTCGCCTAAAGTCAGAAATTCTTATCATTGTGATAACATCCTCTAATAAGTAAGAAAATTTTAATTCCGGAACTGTATCAGTAAACAAACACACTAAGGTGACTTTCGGAACAAATGAAATCACTCCTCGTGATACAGCCAAAGCATCAACTATAATCACAAAGATTAAACTATTGACACAAAAGTGTAAATTTTAGTTTAATACTTAGATTACATGCTAGAGTGAGATCAAAACACAAAATATCTCATTCATGAGCCAAAATTGTTACTATTATTTATTAAGACTGGAATATTAATATTAACTTAGGTCATTTCATATATATCTATATAATCTTAAAATTGTTCTTTACAAAAGATAGAATGAAATATTCGCTTACATATGTATGCTGTATTAAGGCGTAGAACCTTTCCAAGAGAAATTTTATGGTGCGTATTTAATGCCGAAAACCAACCAAACAAAATCTTTTAGGATACACCTTGTAATCAATTAGCAGATTATACCATTTTAATGAACCTGGAAGCGACTTCTTCATAGAAAAAAATTGTCCCACAGTATGATTTTACCGTATTACGAAAAATGTACCAGCCTTACAACGTAAATTTTATGTACAAGTTCCACTTAGTTAATAGCACATATTACCGAAGACAATATTAATTTTTCTTAATAATTATATTACTATCCTGTTCACCAAGTATGTAACATACGATTGTTAAGGTTTCTTAAGATTTCATGTCTGCCGAATCGTATGATCCCGGCGATATTTAGCGCTCGTAGAAATGGTAACCAAGTGCTACACGATAAAGTTAAGCATTTTCAAAGACATGCATAACGTCTATTTTTAGTTTGTGTCTTTCCTATACATGTAAATAAGTTAAAAAGTATTTCACAGATGTTTAAAAGTATTTCGCTAAATAAGTGTTGGCCAAATATAGAGGTAATAATATTGGTCAACAGTAAAATTTTAATCTGTGGGGAAAACATTCTGCTGGGATATTGTAGGTTTAAGTCTGCATTCGATAAAAACCTTCACTGTTTCTATAATAAATTTTAAAGTACATTGAATACATGTAAATCGATTTCATCTATTAATTCAAATGGCTCCATTTAAGTGAATGAAACAAGTGGGACTGTATTTGTAATTCGTAGTTTTTCGCAAATCAACTGTAGATTTTCCTATTGCTTTAGGGGGCAAACGGTACCTACCATCAACATAACGTTTAAAGTGACGTTTGCAAATAAACATAATGCCTGAATTGCTGTGATAGCTGAGGAAATGTTGTGACACGGGAAAATCTTCAACAATAAAGCAAGTCTGCTACTTTTCCACACTGTTTAAAACAAATTTCTACTTAATATTTTTGGATTCCATTTGCCGAGAAATTATTTTTATTATAACAAATGAACCCGGAGAAAGTTTCCAGCATGTCTTAATGTAACGAGTAAGGATTGTAAGTTATGCTTTGTACTTAAATATATAAATACTTTAGAAATTACGTTCATTTCAATAACAAAGATACATACTTATTTTGCTTGTTTTAAATAAATACGCGTTGCAAAACCACAATATCTCTTATGTAGCAGTAGAAAACTGTCTTGTTAAAAATGGTGTCCCACGAATTCTTTGCAGTTCAAGCAAGAACTGTTTTACGATGCTCAAAAAAATCGGGGATGTTATAATCGTAATGGTTATCATCACCACTCTTTTACTATTATTATTAATAATGCTATTATTATTATTATTCTCGCCACCGAACCGCACGGCGACCACACTCCGTCAAACGAACGGCAAAATTTGCGAAACTAAGCACAATAATAAGAATGGCACTAACTCGTATTCTGACTTTCAACTCTTCGTGAAGAACAAATAATCTAATTTATTAGAGTATTACCGATAGTTTATAAATGGGTTATACCTTATTCTCTGGAATCTGTTAACAGTGCTTTTTTTTTTACATTTGTAGACAAACGTCAGTTTTATTTTGGTATTCATGCATGGCTATGTTCTTCTAACAGGTTTACTCGGTGTTACTATTTCTTAATATAACTTTATGTAACCAACCGGTTTTGCATTGTATGAATCTAAATAACAACTTTTGAAGCATTTCTTTGAATTGTTGGGTGAGCAAGTATTCATAAAAATACTTCAATCAGAACTACACAACTCTTTATTCCAAACAAACCATAAATGCTAAAATGTTATGATCTAAATTTTAAAACATAAATTATGTTCTATTCCCATGAGTGTTATGCAAAAACTGCACAGTAATAAGTTCTATATTATGTACGTTATGTACCCAACTAAATTATTCTGTAAGTCAAAATTTTTGTATGTCCTACTGTATGCCTGGACCAAATTTTAGGTAACTTCAAATATCATTGCCAGTATTTTAATACAACTATCCTAAAAAATTCTTAACCAACTGAACAGTTTTTGAGTGTTCTCTTCTTATAAAATTTAGGAATATTCGTATTCTGTCTACAATAATATGCTTGGGTAGTGTAGCTAGTATTTTTGTCGTAGGGCGACAGTTTATTGTGCTGTAAAATGATAAAGCAAAGTATTACTACTAAAAATACATACAATGTTCGTTTATATTATATTATAATATATATGCTTGTACTTCGACATATATTGGTAAAATGGCGTATACGTGATTTTTAAAAATAACTAATTTATTCAGTTACATTCAAACAGAACATTTGCGAGATCGAATATTTTAACTGAGCACTTCAGCCTTCGAACAGCTCAAATTATTTTTAGTTTTATTTATTTAAGTGTTACCATCTTACACTGTAAAAGTTAAAATTCACTTAATTTAGCTAAATACATGTCGGGTGAGAATGTTTAATTACTCACGCGTCTTAAGAAACAACTTTTTTATGGTTTAGTTTACAAAGTTTCTTACTGAGACTTATTACAATCTCAGCCTTCACAACTTTAGAAACAAAAAGGGTTTTACAATGAAACTCGCTGTACTTTGACAAATAATTCTTAAATCACAAACATATCGGTTATAAATTAACAGTACTAACTATACTGCAAGCACGTAATAAATGAGACACCAGCAGCAATAGCGTCATATTTTTCGCGTCGCCAAAATGCGAACAACGACAAAAAAATAGTGATTTCCAAGAACTGTTGGCAGCGGAACAGATGAAGCTAAGGTTTCATTCTTTGTTTTTAGTGCGTGAAATGTGGCCGCCATTTCTGTGGCAGGCAAGTGCTCTGTTACCCTGGATGAGGGCAATTTCACGGACCTCTGCCGAAATATGAGAGCTGTAATTATTTGAGGCGAACAGCACTTTGCGGCAACATCAAGTATAGTCACAAAAATATAGTATTTTATCTTCCTTGTAATAATTCTCCTTGTTCTCCAGAAGAGCGTACTTAGCCGAGTACGTTAAAAAAACTACAAGTTTTTACTTCCATGTTATGTATAAAGTTACCCCTTGTTCTCTGAAAACTGCACAGAATTTATTTCCTGAGTATAATACATTTATTGTTAACGGGTCAGCTTAACTTTATTTTCAACTCTAATGCACATTAGAAATAATATATAAACAATAATAAGTAAACATTGGAGCGCTGTATTAACTAAACGTTTCCTTGTTCAAACACAAAATACGTTTTATTTCAGAACTCCATAGTATGAAAAATGTATGTTTATGATCAACTAGAATTACAGGATATTTGAATTTGGTTTTTTATGATATTCCGTACACCTCAGTAGTAAACTACGTCGGCCAAACTGTTACATAACATTGGAAATTTTGGCGGTCTAATAAAGTCACGTACATATTTACAACATTGGCATAGCATAGTATTCAAAATTGTATAAATATATTTATGCGAGAAGTTGTAACCACGCAGTTTAAGAAATTAGTTTATTTTACTACAAACTTTAAATTAAAATACAAGTGCTATATATCTGTTCTTTAAATTGGCATGCTAATTTTTGTAAACGAGCTGGTGAATAATCTGTTTATTCTGAAGGAAAAAAAAAAAAAAAAGAACACTATATAATGTAGTGTTTAAAATTTCTTATTTATACTTTGACTTTAACTGAAGATATTAAATAAACGCCATATATATATTATATACAAACATATATACATACATATTAAATAACTTACATATATATATAAATACATGTATGTACGTATATATATACTCACACACATACATGCACACACGTTGTTCAGAAACAAACTAATATTAAGCACACCATACGAATCCTGGGCAGAATTAGAAACGAAAATTTAAGTGGCAAATTATTGTGCGATAGCATTTTATGTGAACAATGTGACAACATAGCACCACAAGTAACAGAAGCTACAAGGAAACTATTTCATTGTTATAATCGTACCAGCTCTCGGGGCGTACAGGAATATAAACAATACCACGTGCATTAGAGACATTGATTTATGTTATCACTTGTGGTGCTTGTGATACTGTATTTAGTTCGTATATTAACTAGATATTTAAAAACTGTAAACATGATGATCCAAGGCTATTAGAAGCGACATAATACGAATTTTCAACCATTGTTATTGTACCAGCTCTTGGGGCGTACAGGAAAATAAACAAAGCCATGTGGAACTTCAGACATTGGTTTAACAGCCGCTTATTTTTCAAGAAATATTGTAATTTGTTTGTATCTAAATTACATATTTATAAATGGTAAATGCGACGTTATTTACGTGTCAATTTACTCCCGGATTATGTATTAGGTCTTGCTAAAATGCAGTGTATCCAAACTTCTACGAACTCCAACACCATGGCAATCCAAAGAGAAAGTGAATACGATAAAAAAAATATCGCTTATGTTACTGCTTGTTTATTCTGTGATAGCACTGTAGTTAGCTTGCGCTCAACAGGTACAGTATCTTACTACATCTGTTCTGACCTGCATATCATGGGTGCAGGTTAAAATCCCGAGTAGTCCAAATATGATTCAATATTTACTTGACGTAACATACATGGAATAATACCTGGTCGTGGAGCGCAAGAAGGGACTATCTCTGTGTACTGTTGCCACTGTGCGCACGTAAATGTCGTCGAACATTTTCCCACTTACATTTTGGTCTCCAATTTAGCACAGTATTCGCGTATGTTTCTCGACACGTGTTTATATATATATATATACCAACTAAAGAGTAAGACTTTTTTTTTTTAAGTTAAAAGCAATTCTGGAAATCTTCAGTTTGGAAACTTATACACATTGTTGATACGGTAATGACGAGACAAATGCATACCAATACTGAACTAGTTGTAAGATCTCAATCACCCGTGTGGTAGTGTAAATATATAATATTGTGGTGTAACCTGGCAGTCTACTGTTTAGCTGCGTGGGTGATAGTGTGGTGTAGTGATACCTTGGTACTTACTAACACCTTAACACTTACCAACAGGAAACTGCTTTACTTCCACGGCTGCAGCTAAAATAAAACAAACCCTAGGCAGGAAAATAGTAAACAAAAATTACCAAAATAAAAAGCCAGGCGAAGTAGGGGTGAAAACTGAAATGCAATTTATTAAGGCTTTCTCTCAAAGCAAATTAATTATCAATTTAGAACGTTGCCAGTAAATTCCTATCAAAATTTTAGGTGGTTTAGCCAGCAAGTGAAAATAAATACATGATCTTAAAAAATTAACTGTTTGTTTCAAATGTCCAAATTAAATTCAGTTCATAAAAAAAAACGTAGGCTTGATTAAATTTCACCAAAATATATAGTTCACCACAAATAAAAAGTTTTACTGAGCAATTAACTCTTAAGTGTTCAGGGTGTGTGCGGGCAAAATAGTTTTCTGTTAGTCTCGAGTCTTAAGGTTCGGCTAGCAGAGATGACTCTTAATATAAGGCTAAAATCTCGCCGGACTTAACTGTGGTAGGTGTCTTCAGTAGCTGGAACACGGGAATCTGGTGGATGTGGTGGATTAGGTGTGCCTCTAGCACCCTCCTGTAGCTAGCTTGGAATCCTCGGTCTTCCCTAAGGGTTCTCGGACCCGTGCATGATAAAGTTTCTGCACACGCCAGAAATCTGCACTAAAAGTCGTAGGCTAATTAACTGCCTAGACGCGGGAGACTGACTCTGGGGCCTCTTCCCTTCTTGCGGGACCGTCTTCACCATTTAGGTGCCCTCAGACGTGCTGGAACTCACTCGAATTTCCAAAATAATGGCCCTAGAGCGGGACGAAACTCTCGTCCGCTCATCTAGTTAGCATCCATAAACCATACTGCAATGGACTCGCCTTCCTTGGCGTCCCTTTTCAAAAACCCTTCTGCATTGTCATTTAATAATTTAAAACCATTGGCGAATGGCGCCTCGCCAACACACACCTAAAATACCGTGAATAGCACATCACTACGGTAACCAAACAACATAGAGAAAACAAAACTCGCTGGCTTCAAAAATAAAAACATAGGTACTCTTAATAAATATTAAAACTCTTGAAAATTACACACTTTAAAACAATTAAAAATATTACGTTAATGCAATCAAAAGAAACAAATTATATTACGTTAAACCACTAAATATTAAATTAAATACTGCCAAACTAGTATTAAGCATTAAAATAATACACATTGCAACTCGTTAATCCTTAGTGCCATTAACATAAACATGAAATAATTAATATTGAACAGTATAACGTTACACCCGCGAACACCCTTCCGATCTTACCACAAAAATCTGGAACAATTTTTGTTAAGAGGACATAAGTCTACGCTAAAAGAATTAATCTGTAACTGTAGGTTTCTGGAAGCCAATTTGCGAAAATTAAACAATTGCAATCTTAGACAATAGTTTTAGCCATCTTTTTAAACAAAATTGTTTCCAGTGTAACGAACTTCTGAGGCACAATTTCTGACGCCGTAACCTCGTGCATTTAACTGCGGCGCAAGAGATCACGCGCAACGACTGAGTAATTCTGGATAAATATTTACTCTCAAAGTTTGCCAATACCAATATCTAAGATTGTCATCGAGTATTTTGTCCATATTGGCTTCGAAAAAAGCGTAGAAAACAATTAATATTTTCAGCGTTTATTTAAGTCTCACAAACATACAGTTGTTCAATTCTATAGCGTGTACCCACACGAACACGTAAATTTTGCATGTGTACATTAAAATGCCATCAAGAATTTTGTAACAATTATTTCAGCCTTAAAACCAAATACGTAACGCCGGCAATTTTCGTTTGAAAATGTATAAAATTTCGCGCTATCACAATATCTGAACTCCTAATGTCACTTTATTTTCTCACCTGCAACACATTTTCCCCGTTTATTTAGTCCTTAGGCTTCGCTGTGAAATATTCTTATTTGCTACATACTGTGCAGTTTTTGCAATTTTAGCATTCCCAGCCGCTTGATATTGTGCGAAATTTATTCACTTATACTTTGTAGTTTGCATTTTACAGTTTGGTTTGTTGTTGTCGACAGACGTGACTACGTGGACTAAATTTCCTTCGCGTTCCGTCCTTCCGCACAGATTTACTGTATTTTTTTTTCTTACAACTTTGTGTTATGACACTTTGCCTTTTGGGTATTTGAAAGTACTCTCTCAAGCAGTCAGCTCCTGCTTATAATTTTCATTTGAAAATTATTTTATTCCTGCTTCCAACCCTGATCGCCAAATGCGGTTGGAATAATGTTATGATTTCCCAACCCGACAGCGCCTCGGTGACAGAAGAATGCGGCCAGGGAATCTTTGTAAACACAAAACTGTGAACGACCGACTGAGCAACGCAATACCAAAGCTTCTTGAAATGCAATTGTCGGGGAAATAATTGGGACTGTTTTGGCATGGGGAAATCGCAATTGCAGCAGGAAAGGCTCCACCCTTAACGCCGTAAGGAGCCAATCAAAAGGCTGTAGAAAGGTGACAAGAGGTTGGGGCAATATACCATGATTAGGTCTGCGACGTGGTGTATATTATTTATTATCCCTGAAGACTCCGTTAAATAACCCGTGTGCAGATCGTAACAGAGAAAGTTAGATAAAGATGATTGCATTCCAGCTTTAACCCGAGAGAGTCCTAGTAGTTATAAAGCGGCTGTTTTAGGAAAGGATTTGTCCCCACCTTTGCAAGTCCTACCAATGGCAAGTCACTTTCCGCTGAGGAGAGAAATTATAGATAATTGGGGTCGAGGCGAGTTTCAAACCTTCCTTCGGGCTTATTGTGTACCACCGCCGCAAAGTTGCTTCGAGCGCAAACCACGCCAACGTCGAGTTTACTTCGAAAGCGATTATGTACAACCAAGGAGCATTCGTGCTCGCGAGCTCGGACGCAAAAACGAAGAAGGAAATATGAAGCAGACTTGCGCGGCCATGGGAGGCCACGCTATGTAACTAAATATTTGCATCATTCATCAAAATAATTCATTTAACATTGTCTTTAATCAAATCATGATCGTAGAATGACTTTGCAGTACACAAAACTGCTTAAAATGTTTACTTTGTCAAAATTTATTTCCGTAACATGATCGTATGTTCTTAAATTAACAGAATCGGAAGGCGGAACTATAGCCAAAATCTGCAGCTTGTGATACATCAAAGAATGATTACTGTGAGGGGGATTGAACAGGGTGGTTCAGAGGGGCAGGAAGGAGAGATCTAGCTACAGGATGATAGCTCAATTGCGAGAGTTTATTATTATGCACTGGGGGAGGGGCATTACCTCGAGAACACTTTTTGTAATTCATTATTATGCATTTTCCTGTACATGACAGGAAATTCAGTTTCGCAGTTTGACTTGATGTAGGCCACGGCCGTAGAAGAACAGGTCTGGACACTCGCCTGGAAACTTTACCCCCTTGTTGTTTGGCTGCAGTTCACAAAGTTACCGATATTGCTATACAGTTTTGGCGCTGTAATCCGAGCGGTCGAGCTCAAACTCCACCCACTTCCCTCCCACTAAGATAAACAATTTATCAAAACGTATTTTTTATTAATTTATGAAATACTTCCTTCGCTCACAATTTTAAATCATGGCTCCAGAAATCTTTATTTACTTCAAAATTTTAATAATGGAAAACAGTGGGCGAAGTTTGAGACCGACCGCCCGGATTACAGCGCCAAAAAGTACAACATTCTCGGTAACTTGGCGAACTACAGCCAAACAACAAGAGGGTCAAGCAAAATACATTGATAGACAGGCGAGTGTCCAGACCTGTTCTTCTACGACCGTGATGTAGGCCAAATATCAGTACATTAAATTTCAAACAATGTGCGAAGAAATTTGGCTTTGAGATAGCCTAGTAATGGTACGTAATATCATCATATATTTTCTCACTTGCGATATACATATTGCAGTAGCAGACTCGAAACTGTAGGACGTTTGTTTTATTGCCTCAGCTAAGATTAGACTACTGAAGACAAGATTTTGCGACTGTAGTTGCATAATGCCACATTTTAAAGGTATGTACATTTTCAAAAAGACATAACTTATTGAATGCATAAAAGAATGACAACATTACTCACAAATGTCTTACGATCAGTTATGTTTGTGTTTATAATTCGTTATCACTACTGCAACTATCTAAACGACGGACAAATTGCTAAGAAATTTACAAGTAGGCCTCTGTTAAATACATATTATACCCGTGTATATTTCTTACACATAATTCCCACTGTGTTCACAACACTAAAATAACTTTAATAACTTCTCTAAAATATTATATTTTTATCACAAATGCGTATATAGACTTTAGAAAAAATATGATCTTTAGAAAAATTATCACATTGGCATTATGCAAATAAATATTTTCTCCTGCAAATTATTTTTGGCTGCATGCATGGATAATGCGTAATATACAGAATAAAAGGCGTAAAAAATATCATGTGTATAAAAATATTTAATTAATGTAGGCCTACAACAACGAGCATTTAATCGCCTGCACAAATTAATCAACTGATACGTACTTCGAACTACGTTTCTCTGCTTTCTCGATTATTCGTGTTTACATGTACAATCAGCTTACTCTGCCAAAGACGAAATATGCACCATAGATTAAGCAGTGTGATATACGCACATTCGAAAGAAAATCAAAGGCGCAAAAATACAAAACGAAAAATTTTCTTTATTTAGCAGCAAAAATGGAAATTTATTGTAAAAAAGGGTAGGCAAGTGCTCTTTACCGCTGAATCAGAACTTCTGACGTCACTTCATTTGAAGAAAAGCTTAGCGCCGAAGGAAACTGTAACGTCTGAAGCAAATATTGTCATTCATAATCGCTCGAGGAAAGTGAAACGCTATCTCGGAAATGTAAGGAAAGCAAATTGCTTCGTTAGTCGACTTTGCGTCGGTGCTACATAATAAGCCCGCTGGTAACTACTGTGCACAACAGGCGACGTTGCCGCGACTAATAGTAGTGAAACTCCATCATGATCTACATGGTTCTACCCTCAGCCTTAACTTTGGTTAGGCTGCATTATGTTATACAATAATAACAATTGAAAGCTGTAAGTTTTAGAATAGTTTATAGAGAAAACAATATCGTTTTAAATATCATTGAATTGCATGGCACACTGTAAAACAATTTACACCAAGAACGGAACAATAAATAATTACAGCGAAAATTATCTTCCGGCATTTTTAGGACAATAAATCTTAGATTTTGGATTTTAGTGTTACTGTTGTCCTCCCGATTCGGAGCTCTGCTGGGAGCATATTCTGTAACATTTCAGTTTCGTATACTATCTTTATACAAAGACTGTTACTGGTAACTACCTTTACGGCGAGAATTCGTATTCTGTTACGAAAAATGGCGCCGCTGCTATCTTTCAACAGCCTCCGTGACTCTCTTTATACAAAGGTTGGGTACCAGGGTGTTGTTATGAGACACAGTTCTTGGAAATGGCTGACATGTTTGATTTGTGTCCCTGGACCATCCTCGTTGGAGAGCAATTCTAATTGAAATGTTGCTTGGAATTAGACATACATACATGATTTTATTTTCCCATTAATAACGCAATACGTTTCGTAAATTATAGGTCTGTGTGTATTAACGTTGACTGCCCACGCAAATAACAAATTTAATTCAACACACTTGCTGCCATCTCTTGGCCGGAGAAACTAACAAAGCACCAGTGCTGCTATGTCTTTGTACTAGAGACGAGTTGTTATAAATTTTAAAATCGAAATTCTCTAGGGGAATAAATAGGAATTATAATAATTTAAAACTAAATTTCGTAATTAATAATTCAAAATACGCTTTAAATAGTGAAAAAAGAAATATACTTGAGTAAGAAGAATGATAGTTATAAGAGCACATCCTACAGTGTTGCCAAGTATATTGAGATTCTGGTAAAGAGAGGTGTAAAGACACTCATGAGTGATTATCTTAATCACTATCGCTCACGAAAGAAAGTCACAGGTAACGATTTTATTCAGAGAGAAAGCTACAGATTAGACCCCCTGACGTTCTCTTCGCTGCGTGCGAAACAGGTAACAACGGTCCATGGCTAGAATCCCACTTGAAATAACACAATTGACCAATCTTCTACTTTGCGGTCGCAAAACTTTCCGTTTCCCACCTGTGCTACGTTCGGTATTTGACAATATTACGTTAGTACCTCCCAGACACGACACTGCATGGAGTGTTACTGCTGGACGTGGCAACACCGCATTAACCTGCCCTCCCGCCTGGTGCCAAGTTTACGTCTGTCTGTTACTTCGCGCGACATGCTGGCTCTGTCTTCCATTGCTGTAGTCTTGAGTGAAGTGCGTTCCTAGACCGGTCAGATTATAGTTTTGTGCATCGTAGTCATTAAGCTGATTTTATGTTTCATACATAATTTTGTTGAACCTAGTGTATAAAAATACATTTTTTTTTTTTTGTTATTTCACGTTTGCTGTTTCAATTACAAGAGATTGTGGCGCAATTTTTAACGTGATCTGTAGAGCCAGTGATTTATGGTGAAAAGAATTCTGCAACAACTTGTTTCAATGCCTTACGTGCACACTTGCAACTCTATTTTGGGGTTATTGGCAGAATATAATAGGGCAGAGGCGTGGCTCATTTGACTGAACCAACCAGAACAATGTTACTGCGACACCACACGTCCGTGATTTGTGGGTACGACCCCGAGACGCCGAAAGTTAAAAACTTCCAATCACTGGCCATGAAGCAGAGAAACAGGTGTTGGTGACCTGTTTTTCTCTTGAGAAGCCCACTATTTTTTCGCCCGTTTTCGTCTGCATTGTGCCTTGCCTGTGTTCTCATCCATTCATGTCTCTCGTTATTTGTGTTGTCTTCGTCGTCCATCAGTTTGGTGTATTTTTCACACACACACACACACACCAATTTTTGGTAGGTTTTTATTTTATTTTTCGTGTCTTTCGTTTTTTCTATGTCTTTCTCTAGTCAACTATATCCCACTTGGTAGTTAATTTTGGGTTGTTTTGAATCTGCTTTTGTCCTTGTGCCGTCTTCTAGGAAACGACTACATTCCTTAAAGTAATTATCTGTTGGCTATGTTTTATGTCTGTTGGCTACAGCTTACTGGCTTTCTTCCTTATTTTCTTTGTTTTAATTGTGGGCTTTTCTACAATACGGCAACATTCGCCCGCGATGACTTATGTCCAAATAAAGTCCTCTGGTCCCAATTTTTAGCCTTGAAGCCTAAAATGTATGCCTTACTTACTATTTGCAACATATATTTCGTTTACGCTTATAAGGAAGACTTTTGGATAGAAGATAACCTAAGTTTTATAAAAAATTTCATTCGTTAATTAACAGTTATAAACTTATTTTGCATCGATGTACAGATTCCTTCGGATGTTGAACTCCGTCTAACAAACTGCGCCAAGGAGTTGATATAGGTTTAACGTACGACTTATAAACCTGAAATCATTCATACTTCAGGTGTTCCCTCAAAGCAAAACGTTTCATAATTACTGGAAGCCGGGCTAAGACCATAAATCATCAGTGCAAAATTTCTCCACTGTGCCAATTTAAACAAATCGAAAATGTTACATATACCTTAATATTGTTTATTTGACACAATTTATAACGTAAATGGTACAAAACATAGCATGAATTAAACACAAGAAATTTTTTTTAAAACGAACTAGTAACGTGGGGCGCATGCAATAAATAGCAGTAAGGAGAGTTGATAGTATCTTTCGTTTAGGAAATTCACACAACAGTCCAAATCATTGGCAACGCAACAAAATTATTACTGACTTATGTGTGGGGTTCACGATTTATTCACGAAGAGAATCTTGCCACAGTTGGTTTCAGTGCCTCAGCATTACGTGAACACCAGCAGTCATGCTTCATAGTTGAAGATTGGATGTGTTTACTCTCGTGTGTCTACCCACTAATCACAGACGTGTAGTGTTGCTGTAAGCCAATTGTGATTGGCACAGTCGAATGAAATACGTCACTTCACAGAGACACGCAGACAATAACTACGGAGCAAAACTTCAGATGTGCACGTAAGGCAATGCAACAACATGGGGCAAAATTGTTTTCACGAAATGTTCATGACCCTACTTATATGTGAATTATTGAGGCGTAACTTATCCAACGCATACGCCCACGTTTATTTCTCGTTTTAAATCGTTTAAATATTTTATAGCAGACATTATTTGGTACTCTTTTGTACGTTTTAAAAACGTGTTTAGTATTATTTTATTGCTTAAAGATTTTTTTCACAATATATATATATATATATTTTTTTTTTTTTGCGATAAATTGTCAGCCACTTCTGAGCTACGTTAAAGTGTCAAGGGTCTACCTAACGGTCACTCCATCTCATTGTTATCTGAAAGACAAAATATGAACAAGAAAACGAGTTAACAAAAAATTGTTAATAATAAAATAGTTTGGTATTAGAAAAACTGGCTTATCTGGAAAGTAAAACCTGTTATTTTAACCCCTTCTAGAAGCCAAATTTTAACTGAGCAAAGCAATGTGTATATTTCCTTTTTAATCTGAAATACAATTCAAAGAAAATTTTCTTCCTACAAAAAAGTAAACTGATGAGGTGTATTTATTTTCTCTTTTATTGCCGTTAACCTACAAGAGCAGATTTCCCTCGGGACCCCACACATTTTCCAAGTGTAACTTTGCAATGCGCCGGAAAAAAAAAAAGAAGTCGTTTCCTAATTGCGAAAGTGTTTATATCTTGCGTTACGTGCTACTTTGGCAAAAAAAAAAAAAAGTTACTGTTTCGAGAGCGAGGAATATAGGCTAAGCGAAAGAAAATTAGAAATAATATCTCTCTTTACGACATGAAAGCATGCAATTTTAACGTAACAACGCACTCTTTCTTAAAACAAATTTTGTAGAAAATAATGTTTCGAGGAAATAAAGATGCTGTTGTTACTCGTGGTTACGTTATTAGTAACGAAGTACTAACGCTGCGCCATCAACAGGAACCAGAAAAATTCTCGTTTTCTTTTCACATGCTGAAATTCAAACATGTGTAAGTTAGTGTTACGTTCACAATATTGGCATTTGTCTTACTTAACACCTCCTGGAGAGCGCTATAGAAATAAAAAATAGCTTAAAGCAGGCATACCAACGTGGTATCACAGAGTCAGCAAGCAACCCACAGAAAAAAAATTACGTTTACAAGAAAAAATAGTAAACTAATGTCAGTACATTTAACAGTGTAGGCACTACAACAAGAATGTTGCAGGCCATTAGAATTGTATTTATGTTACAAATGCCTGTGGAGACTAGTGGGATACATTTTTATGGTACGAGTATTTTACGTAAAACGAAATAATCTCTGACGGCTTGTAACACGTTATAATATATTTTGTACATTTACAAAAAAAGTATTGGAAACAGGTTGCCAAAAAATGTTTGTGATACTTCAAACCATTGTTTTAAAATGTACAGTACGTGAATTTATTAATAATTGTACGATTGCTATTTCCGTATGTACAAAACTATGTGTGAATACACAGGTACGTGTTTCTATATTTACAATAATTTCCTGTAAGAAACGTTTACAATATTTTTGTAAAAGTATAATTTACTTACTTGTGAATGGGCAGCTGCTATGTTCGTGAGTCCACGGATATTCTTGGAGGCTAGCAAACATGTCAGTGAACCAGCTACATTTTCCTATATCTAGCCATTAAACGACTAAATTCAGTACGTGTCGCAGAAGAATACGTTACTTTAAATATCTCGTATTTCATGTATGATATCTCAAAATACCTGAAAATTACTATTATATCGGGTAGATAGCAGCTCGCGAGTACGGGATGTTGCATGCGATCATATATCGAAGTGTAAAATGAAGATTCATTAAGACGAAACTTCATGTGTGGCTGGAATTTGCGACGACAAAATCGCTGCTAAAAGAGGTTTGCGATAAAGTGAGAACTTTTGAACGGCTAGTTATGTACATAGTTTATTTTTCGTTCAGTCATTTTGTATTTTCGTCGCGTTTTTTTTAATAACACAGGCTAACACCCTAGTCAATATGTGTTGATTGTACTGTACTCAAAATGTAACGTTTGAGGCCAAAATAAAAAAAAATGTTGTTAGTGGAGACCAGAAAAATTCGTAGGTTGACTGACCTGCAGACTAGCCTCTAGGCATTTATTTGTAGCCTATAAGACAGCAGCTACCCATTGGCTACTTGCTCACACAGTGATACCTAGAGCCACGATTTTATGGTGAAAAGATTTTTGAACCATTTGGTTTCAAAGCCTTATGTTGACATTCGCAACTCTGTTTCATGGCCAGTGATTGGACGTTTTAACTGTCACTTGTCTTGAGGTTCTACTGACAAATCACAGACCTATTGCGTCACAGTATCCTTATTGTTATTGGTGCAGTCATATGACAGGCGTGTCTGAGCAAAGTCGCGCTGCCAATAGCCGTGACGCAGAGCTGCCGAGGTGCACGCGAGACATTGAAACAATGTGTTGCAAAAATCTTTTCGCGACAAAATCGTGGCTCTAGTGATACCACATCATTGGCCCTTCATTTAGGTACTTGTTTATTATTGGCCGAGTGCCATCCAGGTTGCTCGAAATAAGACAAGTAGCGATTGCTAAAGTGACCTTACCTTAGAGTTGTTTGAAATTATGTACCTTGCACACAAATGGAAACGCGAATTTTTCAGTTCCCCAACAAGTGGTCACTTCTTGGGGCATCAGCCAATAAACGATTAGCCGAGGATAAAATGCACGCAGGGCTGTGAAATCCAGCCGGCAGGTCGTTGAGCTCCCAAATTGTCCTAGTCTCCAATTATTACGGCTGTGAACTTTCCGTGAAAAAATTTTTACCCGAGTTAGTTTCAATGCCTTTGTGCCGAAATGCAGATATGATTTATGATTTCTGGCAGCATGTCTTTGAAAAGTGTAGTCTCTTATTTGGCTGTGCCAATCACGGTTAGGTTACTGCGACACCATGCGTCTGTGATTCGCGGGTAAAACCCCAAAACACGAGAGAGTTAAAACTTTCAACTATTGACAATGAAGTAGAACTTAAAACGTGCACGTAAGACACAGAAACAAACTGGGGGAAAATTATTTTCGCGAAAAGTTTATGTCTCTACTAATTATTGTTCTAGACAAGTCGATTTGCAACAGTATTCACTTTACCGTGAACAGACTATACTGCCAAGACTGACGACCATGTGACGGACTGTCGGGTCTCAAATTTTATAAGTAGGCCTGTGAAATGGAAAAAATTATCACGAGTTCAATACCCTACATGCTAGAATCCACTGCCCTGTATATACTTAAGCCCCAATCATTTATTTGTCACTTATCACCTACTCCCTGGAACTGCAGACAAGAAGAGCAATAACAATTAAAAGAAAAAAATAATTTAAAAAAATAATTTAAAAAAACCGACTGTAAGTTGGCGAGAAGGTGGGTAACCTGAATGTTTCAGATGATGCTGCAGCGTTAGATCAAGGTGACCATGTTATTGTAATATAATTGAAGTTGAGATTTTAAAATGCTTATTGCAATGGGAGTTTACAATAATAATTTATTGGTTTGTGGACATACGCCATTGCTCATTATTTGTTGACGGAACTTGTATTGAAAGACAAAGTCACAGAACACAAAAAACACAGAATATTTAAGGAAAAACAATCCCAGGAAAATTTCATCAGTTTTGTGTTCTGTCATTTCTTCTTTCATAACAAGTTCCGTCAACAAATAATGAGCAATAGATTATGTCCATAAACCAATAAATTATAATAATTCAAGTCACAGGATACTATATTTTGAATCCATCAGACCAGTAGACATTGCTAACATTCTTTCAATTTCTATAAACAGGAGATCCCCGAGAGAATCCGCCGACCATAGCGACACGGCGCGATTCCCACGAGCGAAAATCTAGTCTCCTACTCCGCTGATAATCAAACTCGGATTGGCTTGGAGTAGACGAATGGACTAACCACCTGTTATTTTTTTTTATTTTACAAATTTTGGAATATTTTTATTTTTAATTACTTTTTACCTTTTTATTTTAAAACGGTTGGCATAATAGATAGGCGTTGAGCAACTCGCTACTCGGTAAAAATTCCCCCCTTTTATGACATAGCTAATTCATATGACACCGAGTTGGCTTATGACAAATGTGATTATATGAATTTCAGTGAATAATACAGGCAAAACAAATTTACACCCAGTTGGACCTAGGTATCGAACCCACAACATAACGTACCGTAACCAGGTGCGCAGCCAATTGCCGATCTTTGTAAAATTAGATACGGGAAATTTTCACGCAAAGATATTTGTAGCAGTTTGTTTTACTGCCTTGCGTTAAAAACTGCAGCTGCTAAGATCCATGGTAATTGGAAGTGTGTGTATATGCAGTTACGTCACTTATTTAGCTGTGCCAATCAAAACAAGTCCACTGCGACAGCGCACGGCTGTAATTTGCTGCTAGAAAACGTAGACGCTGATAGTTATAAACATCCAATCACTGGTCGTGAAGCTGAGCTGGTAAAGTGCATGTATGGCATTGAAACAAACTGATGCAAAAATCTTTTCGCGAAATAGTCCAGTCCCTGCGTATAATAGAGAAAACGGCGTATTGCCTTACGGCATAGTGCCTAACTCACTTTTTAGGCATTACGCTATTAGTCGTAACGTCGTTAGGCACTACGACACTAAGCATTGCGCACTTAGGCGCTACGCCATTAGGCATTGCGCCGTTTGACACTAAGCCGTTAGGCACTAGGCCGTAGGGCATTGCGCCGGTAGGCATTGCGCCGGTAGGCACTGCGCCGTTAGGCTTTACGCCGTCAGGCATTGCGCCGGTAGGCACTGCGCCGTTAGGCATTGCGCCGGTAGGCATTGCGCCGGTAGACATTGCGCCGGTAGGCACTACGCCGTTAGGCATTGCGCCGGTAGGCACTGCGCCGTTAGGCTTTACGCCGTCAGGCTTTACGCCGTCGGGCATTACGCCAGGGCTAGTTCGTTTTAGGCACTATGCCGTTAGGCGCTACAGCGTGTACACATTTTGTGTTACGTCCAGATTGACCACTAAAATAATTTGTCATGTATTAATTGTCTTAACTCAACTCGGGTCACATGCACCGTCTTGTCAGTAGGGGGAGAAATGTTTTGCCCAGCGGCATGGTGGTTGACTCTTAAAATTAATATAAAAATAAAAAAGATATATTGCTGCCGTAGCCTCTATCATAAACCCACAATCAATTATTTTCGGTGCCAAATTACGGCACACTGCAGCAAAATTCTCGTACATGTGTAATAATTAGAGCGACGATTTTATGATTAAAGATTTTAGCATCAAGTGGTTTGAGTTCCGTGTGTGCACATGTGCTGCTCTGCTACGTGGTCTGTGATTGGACGATATAACTCTCGCTTGTTTTGGGGTTCTACTGGCTAATCATAGACGTGTGGTGTCACAATCGCCTTATTCTGACGGGCGCAGTCCAATGAGAGATCGTGTCTGAACAAAGACGCGCTGCCTATAACCGCAGACTAAATAGTATTGCACGCGTGAAATGTCGTAGCGGCCCAATTGACACGGGCGAACATCCCCGCTTATTGGTTGACCGAGGTCGTTAATTCACCCCCGTGTATGTTTAATTCCTGCATGTTACGGCAGGCTTCCTATTGGCCAGGCTGCCGCCTATCAGGGCAGCCACCGTACACTGATTGGCGGTAGGAGTTTCCGCCATGTCGCTGGCCAGGGAAGCCATTTTGCTGGCGTGTGTTATGAGTTTGTTGACCAACCTGCTATTTCACTTCTGTATTCGTAAATATTCTGTGCAAAAACCTTGAAACAGAGCTGCGGTGGCGCCGCACGTAAGGCATTTAAACAAAATTATGCTAAAATCCTTTCGCGACAAAGTCGTGGCTCTGGTAATACCTGATAATGCAAAACATGCATTGTAGCGATGTTAAATGAATCGTAAACAGTACGTGGTTTCGAGTTTATGTAGAGTGTACGATACAATTCACATTCATGTTCAATATGCCGTGATTTTCGAGAAGTTAGTACCGAGTGTGAGAATGCGCAGTTGTATAAACCTGACACACATATGGGTGGGAATAAGTTTGGTTACCGGACCGACATCATTGATTTCGGTTTTCCGTCGTTTTCCGAAGTCACTCGAGCCAAATACTGGAATGGTTTCTCTCTACGTGCCACAGCCGATTCCTTCCCCGTTTCTGTTATACATGAGCTATTTTTTCAGTCTCTAATTACCTAGTCAAGGAGTT